>OY365794.1:0-142500 GCA_959347355.1 Napeogenes inachia | reverse complement strand
CACCAGTCTCCAAAGATTTTTGGGGCATCCGAATTTGCCCAACTGGGCCTTTATGGCCGGCCACCAAGCACTGTCGAAGGCGCCCTCTATGTCCAGTGATATTATTAGCGCAATTTCTTTAGTTCTTCTTATTTCCTTTATATGGTTCACTAAGTCATAGAGGGCGTCCTCCGTACTACGCTGGGGCATAAAGCCATACTGCCTTGGGTTCAGTTGGGGAAACACATGCCACCTCAGTCTCCGCACCATCATCTTCTCCAGCGTTTTCCCCAAAATTGATAGGAGTCCTATCGGCCTGTACGATTTCGGG
Organism: Napeogenes inachia; assembly: GCA_959347355.1. Lineage (NCBI taxonomy): Eukaryota > Metazoa > Arthropoda > Insecta > Lepidoptera > Nymphalidae > Napeogenes > Napeogenes inachia. The sequence goes on along the minus strand of OY365794.1, from coordinate 142,190 downwards.
TTATTGTAGTCCTCTTTTCCGGGCTTTCTTAGAACTACTACAGCCGCCTCCTTCCAAGGAATTGGAAAGTGGGACAGCTGCAGACATTTATTGAAGAGTGCTGCGGTTAGTAGTAGGTGTGCGCAGATGGCCTCTTTACATATGTCAGCTGTGAACCCGTCCGGCCCAGGGGCCTTTCGAGCGCTAAAGGAGCTTATGGCCGTTTTCAGTTCCACCAGGGTAAAAGGCGGGTCGTCTTTTCCAAGTTTGGATTCATCTTCAGCTGTGTGTCTCGTTTCCCGGTGCGTCGTTCCTTCGTCAGTGTTTGTGTCCTCAGGAAAGAAAATTTCAGCCAGGTGTTCGGCTGACTCTGTTGGTCCAAGCGTTCTCCCGTCCTTTATTAGCGGCAGGTCGTCGTATTTCCGATTTGTTGTTCTTATTACCCTATATATAGTGTCCCACATGGACTCCTTCTCTTGCGCCGTGCAGAATTCTTTCCAGCTTTGGGTTTGTGCTTTTTTTACTTCCTCCTCGAACATCTGTTTACTGGCCTGGTATTCCGCCCACACATAGTTCTTCCTCTTTTGAGCCGCGTTCCTTATTCTTCTTTTCTTTGTTCGCATGATCTTCTGCAGTTCCGAGATGCGATCCGTCCACCAGGGGAATGTCTTCCTTTTGTTTATCCTGGTAGCTGGTATTGCTGCCTGGCAGGTGTCGTGTATATTTTGGGAGTAGGTCTTTACTGCATTTTCTAAGTCCTGGAGTGAGTCTATATTTGTGACCGTTGAGATGGTTAGCCCCGATTCCTCCATTTTCTTCTTCAGTTCTTCCCTGAATTTTTCCCAGTCCGCTTTCCTCGTATTATATTTCCTAGTTGAGGTTCTGATCTTGTTCTTCTCGGGTATCTGTTTTATTTGGAATGTTATTCCATTATGATCGGAGCTGGTTATTCCGGGGTCTACTCTCCATTCCTGAACCTGATCTAAGATGTCGAGGGTACTGATAGTGACGTCCACCCTGCTGGTACATATTTTGGCGTTCCGTATCGTCTCGAATGTGGGTTCGCTACCCACATTGAGGATTTGAAGGTCTTTACTTTCGATGAATGCCGCCAGCTCGGCGCCCCTGTGGTTCTCTTTCCTACTGCCCCACCAGGGGCTCCAGGCATTTACGTCTCCACCTATTATCGTGCTCTTCCATTTGTTACCAGACATGATGTGGTCGATGTGTTCCAGGTAGGGCTCCATCGGCTGGTCTTCCTCCATGTAGACGGAGATCAGGTTGAGAATACCCTGCCTTGTCTGAATTCCGGCCGCCACTATGTTCGTCGTCTGGTCAGTTGGGTCCTGGATTAGGGAGATGTTGGGGTTGAATATCAGTATCGCAGCCTTTACAGGTTTCGTCCTAGGTCTTGTGGTTTGGATAACCTGGACTCCAGTGTACGTTCCAATCTCCCCTTCCCTTCCGACATAGGGTTCTTGGACCAATGATATGTCGACCCGCCTGGCCTGCGCTTCTTTTATTAGCTCGATGGTTGCTGCCTTCTTCCTTTGTAAGTTAGCTTGGATGACGGTGATATTACTTTGGGCGCCTTCAGCAGTATGCTGTGGTGGATCTGGCTATTGCGTCCCACCTCCTTCTGACCGGGCACTCCTGGTCAAAAGCCGAGTGGTCGATTTTATCTATCTTTGCCGTCTGGCAGTTAATGCATGTGGGGTGATCCCCTACTGTCCACAGGGGGCACTCCGCCTTTAGATGGTTTCCGGCGCAGTGACTGCAGCGGTCCGCTTCGACCTTGCAGAACTTCCGCCCGTGACCGTATCCAAGGCATTTTGTGCATTGGATCAACGGGGACTGGTCCTGCACCACGCATCGCTGAAGGTCAATGTGTACTTTCCCTGCCTCAGTGAGTGCCTTCCATAATTGGGGGGATACCTGGAGAACCACATGTCCCTCGTGGGGGTTCCTGGTACGTCTTCGGTACTTGACGACGGCTCTATACTCGGTGGGTTGTATATCTTTTGTCAGGTGCCCGTTCTGTTTTTTTATTGATTGTATAATGTCCTCATCCTTGTTGTAGTTAAGAACGTTTTTGACTATTATTAATGGGTCTCGGTTCTGTGCTTCGTCCACTTTGAGTTTAGGATTTCCCCCCAGCTTGCTCTTGAGCTTCTCTATCGTCTCCTTCGAGGAGCAGCTTATCACCACTTTTTGGTTTCGGGCTTTTCTAATTCTATCCACAGTGACTCCGCATGTTCGGGCATCCGCAGCTCCCCGGACTTTGGCGATAACATCCTCGCTAGTGTCTTTGTCGTCCATTGACGAGACGATAATGGAGTAGTTCGTCGAGATTTTAGGTGCCTCTTTAGGGCCGGAGGTTGCTTCTGCGTAGCTCATGTGTTTTTTCGTTTCCTCGAGTATGCCTGCCAACTTTGTACCGGACTCTTGGAGTTGCTTATTTAAAGCGGCGGTCTGCTGGAGCTGATGCTGTTGACTTGCCTTGGTCAACATGTCTAGCACGTCAAACGTGATTATCTGGCGTACGGATTTGACCTCGGCAAGAATCTCTTTGATCTCCGGTCTAGTGTCGGCATTCTTGCTTTCTTCGGCCATGGTGTATATTTGGTGAGAGTGTTCTTTCTCCTTGTTTAGCAGTACGCTGGTCGTGTGGGCTCTCATCTTCTCCAGTTGTAGGTGGAGGGTCTGGCGGGATTCATTAAGGCGTAACACTATTTCGTACATCGCCCCCAGGTTTTCTAGTACTTTTTCTTTTATGCTGGTCTTTATATTCCCAGATTGTTCCATTTGTTCCTTAGACTCTTGATAAAGTCGGTTTGCTGTAACTGGTAGCGTTGACAGGATCAACACGAAACAGGACAATTCGAAACCCGTTTTTCGCTAATAACTCCCCAGGGGATGAAGTCAGGGGGGTGCAAGTGGTGTCAAATTGTGCGTCTTACAAATACCTATCTGACTAATTAGAATGATAAATGAAAATATAGAAAATGGAAATTTTTTTCTAAGAAAAACTGTTTTTTAATGATAAAAAAGTTAGTTATCTCCTAAGGGATGAATCCCTCGGGGTTGTCGTGTATTAATGAAATATGCCCAGAAACTATCCTTAAATTGTTACAATAAAATAAAACTACTTGAATCGAAAATAAAAAATTTTTCCTAACAAAAAGTGAATTTTACAAGTTAATAAAATAATTTCAGCCCTTAATAATAACCGAGGGGATGTTTCGGTGTCGACGCTAAGGGTGTCGTTAGACGCGCCTCTTTTAGTACTCGATATCGCCCCTGGACTCGGATATCTTAGGAAGAAAGCTTAAAAAGTTATTAAATGAAAACTATTAATTTAATAAATTTAGTATGAAAAATAAACAAAATGGCGTCAGATAAGCCTAAAAACGAAACAATCAAAAACTAACAATGTTATAAGACGGGGATGAGCAAAAAGAATAATAAAAACCAAAATTATGACTACCTAGCACGACCGTACCTAGCTTTAAATGTTAATATATTGAAATTCAGTATCGCCTAGGTAGACTTTTGAGTACTAAAAATACCCGTTTTTCGCTAATATCTCCCCAGGGGATGAAACCAGGGGGGTGCAAGTGGTGTCAAAAGTTGCGTCTAATAAATGCCTATCTGACTGGTTATAAAAGAAAATGAAAATAATGAAAATGGAAAATTTTTTCTTAAGAAAAACTGATTTTTGCTGATTAAAAAGTTAGTTATCTCCTAAGGGATGAATCCCTCGGGGTTGTCGTGTATTAATGAAATATGCCCAGAAACTATCCTTAAATTGTTACAATAAAATAAAACTACTTGAATCGAAAATAAAAAATTTTTCCTAACAAAAAGTGAATTTTACAAGTTAATAAAATAATTTCAGCCCTTAATAATAACCGAGGGGATGTTTCGGTGTCGACGCTAAGGGTGTCGTTAGACGCGCCTCTTTTAGTACTCGATATCGCCCCTGGACTCGGATATCTTAGGAAGAAAGCTTAAAAAGTTATTAAATGAAAACTATTAATTTAATAAATTTAGTATGAAAAATAAACAAAATGGCGTCAGATAAGCCTAAAAACGAAACAATCAAAAACTAACAATGTTATAAGACGGGGATGAGCAAAAAGAATAATAAAAACCAAAATTATGACTACCTAGCACGACCGTACCTAGCTTTAAATGTTGAGGTTAGGTTAGGTTAGGTTAGGTTACCCCAGCTGCCAGTGCGCGGTCGCTAGTGCCGCCATCTGGCGCGTCCCCGGGTTGCGGATAGGGGAGGTCCCCCCAGATATGGGGGGCACCGGCTTCGGCCGGCGCGGACAGCTACTAGCAAGTGTGGCTGCTTGGCTTTCGGGGCGAGCATTGCACTGCCACACAAACTCGTAAGCCCGCACTGAGCGGGAATGAGAGCTGGGCGGACGGAGCTTGCTCTGTTCGTCTGGCTGCGAGGAAGACAACCTCTATAATAAATTACCCTGGCGGAGGCCTTGTGGGGCCAGGTGCCGTTTCGGCGGCGGAGGATGGCGGGTCTGCTAGATCTGCGGACCGTTCTGACGGTCTTGTCGGGGGTGAAATCATCCGTGGCGCTCTGCGCCTGTTGTTGGGAAAGGCCCTTTTCAGGGCCAGCGGACTTCGGTCGGTGGTTGGCGGGCCTTCAAGGCCCGCGGTTTTTGATGGAAAAGTCCTTTTTAGGACTAGTGGCTGCTTCAGTTCAGCGTGGTATTGGCAGACGATCGTTTGCGACGGCGCGTTTTGCCTCTGTCGGCTAGCGCTATCGAGCTTGCCTTAATTGGTTGGCTCGGACGGGGCTTGCCTTAACTGGCCGGCCCAGTGGCTGCTTCGGCAGCGTGGTTTGCGTGCCTTCAAGGCTCGCGGCGCGGCGGGTTCGTCTGCTATCGATGTGGTAGCCGACGGACACACTTGGTCGTAGACCAGTACCGCCGGGCAACCTGTAAGCCCTTGGCCGCTTGTAGTCATGTTTTGCAAGGGGACGGAGGGAACAGGGGGCTTGCCTTAATTGGCCGGCCCGCGACGAGACAACGTCTATAAAAAATCCTCAAAGCTTCGTCGTTGGAGACCGTGGCGACGGGGCGCCTTTGGGTGGTAGGCGGAGTACAGCCTACCTATTAGGGCTATCCCCTGGGTACCGCTCGACCCCCAGGTGGTAATAGAGTTATCCGTGTGCAGGGGGCACCACGCGGATGGACCTTTTATTTCCCCCATACTCGTGGGATCTGTTATGGATATAAAATCAAAAAACCCAAATATCGAAGAAAGTGGGAGGCCCGAGAAGGGCAAATCTGATGAAGTGAAGAGGCCCGAGATGGGCAAATTGGACGAAAACAGGAGGCCTGAGAAGGACGAGAGCTCAACCTGTGTGGTGGACAGGGTTTGGAGTCCAAGTGTGATACTGACGAGACTGACGGATGCTGATCTGTCTTCGGACAACAGCATGCACACTGTCATGTCCGATTCTTCAGCCGGGATGGATGGTAAAGTGTTGAAAAAACGGAGAAGGCCTGAAAGCTTCGAGTCCGCATCTGAACCTTCTGATCTTGATGAAGGTTCAACGACGCCGAATCGAGCTAAAGGTAAAGGAAAAAGGGGAAGAGGTCGCCCAGTAACAACGGGTGCCTACGTTGGCCTTAAACAGGCCAAGGAGACCTTCCTAAAGACCAAGGAGACGGAAGGCTCTGTCTCTAAGGATAAGGAGGCAGCATGTGAGAAAGGTCGAAATGCGCAGATCGGCCTTAAGAGTACTAGGGATAACTCCGAGGAAGAAACCTTATCAAGGTCGTCTCGGCCGGATCCGGAATCTCTTGGCGCTGAAGAGCTTCGGGCGGTAGCGAGCCGTTGTGCGGCTTCCATTGTCGAGGTAAGCCGTAGATCAGGCCACCTCCAAGGAGGAATGGTGAAGATCCTAAAGGAGGCGTCACGGGACCTTGTTGAGATAGTCGAAGCTTTGGTGGATCGAACAGAAGCGGACGAAACCCGTCGCCTTAGGGCTGACAACTCGCGCCTATCCCGTGAAGTTAAAAACCTGCGGGCAGAGCTTAAAGCTCACAGGCAAGAGTTCGCTGAGATGAAAGCTTCAGCGGCAAAAACCGTTGCTGTTACGGAGGAGGCACCCTCTCGCGACGCTGATTTTGTAGAAGAGTTGAAGCGCTCGATTGTGTCTTCCGTGGGCGCTATGTTTAACGCCCGCTTTGCAGGTATTGAGGAACGTCTCTTCCCAGAAAAAGTAGTTCGTCGGTCCCTTGCTGCGGACGGAAAAAGAGACAGGCCCTTACATGCAAAGGGTATTAAACCGTCATTGGCCGCAGAAGAGATGGAGGTAGAAAGTGTGACATACAAAGGAGCGGCGGTACCAGCCTCAGGTTTGAACAAACCGCCACCTAAGAAGGGGCAAAAGAAGTCATCGACGCCAGCGGTTGAATCAATTCCTACAGCCAAGAGACAGACGGAAGAAGCGGCGCAACCTTCGTTAGAGCAACTGACAGAGCCTGCGCACACCGTGCCCAGGCAAGAAACTTGGACGACAGTTGTGAAAAGAGGCAAAAAGCCAAAGAAAACTTCCTTGCCTCCTTCGAGCACTGTAAAAAAGCATACAAAGCTGCGAGCTCCCACATCGGCGGCAGTTTCCATTACTTTGCAACCGGTGGCCAAAGAAAAAGGGGTGACTTATGCCTCTGTTATTGCGGAGGCACGTCAGAGGATCAACCTCAAGGACCTGGGCATCGAAATCCTGAAGTTCAGGACGAGTGCCACAGGAGCCAGGATCCTCGAAGTTCCAGGAGCGGGGGGTGGCGAGAAGGCCGACTTACTTGCTAGTAAACTGCGTGAGGTTCTAGATGTAACTTCCGCAAAGATACAGAGGCCGAGTAAGAAAGTTGAATTCAGGATTTCGGGGCTAGAAGACTCTGTCACCCCCGAGGAAGTCGCTCGAGCGTTGGCCACTGAGGGTGGTTGTCAGCCTGAAGACATTAAGACAGGCTCAATAAGCCCCAATGGCTCTTTATGGGTGTGTTGTCCGGTCATAGCGGCGAAAAAAGTGGCTAAAGAAGGAAAACTGCGCGTTGGCTGGGTAACGGCCAAGGTCTGGTTACTGGACCCGAAACCGTTGAGGTGCTTCCGTTGTCAGGAGACAGGACACGTTGGAGTGATGTGCGCGCATGAAGTCGACCGCAGCGATGTCTGCTATCGCTGTGGTACTCCGGGGCATAAAAGCCGCGACTGCAGAGAAAACCTCAACTGCGCCATATGTGCAGAGGCAAACCGGCCTGCTGGACATAGGATAGGAGACAAGATCTGCCCTGACATGTTGAGGCATAAAAAGACCTTGAAACGCAATGGAGGGAAAAGACCAGGTGCTAAAAAGAGCACAAGTGAGTTCAGCAAGACCAATACGTCAACCCAACAAGTGGAGGAATTAATGGACACCCAAAAATAAATGGCTGCTACAAAATACCTACAGGCCAATATAAACCACTGTGCCAAAGCCCAGGACTTGTTTCTCCAGAGCATGGCACAGTGGGGCATTAAAGTGGGAGTCGTGTCCGAGCCTTACGCGGTTCCGGCGAGAAGCAACTGGCTTGGCGATAGTGAGAATTCAGTCGCTATATTTGCTCCGACTTCTGCAGGTTTCGAGAACACCCGAAAAGGGAGAGGATATGCAATGGGAGTAGTGCACGGCGTCACCGTTATCGGCATTTACGCCGCCCCTAGCCGGAGTCTTGCCGACTTTGAGGCGCTTCTCGCAGAAATCGGCGCACTAATTGCTCAGCTGTCATCGCGTGCAGTCTTAGTGGCTGGTGACATTAATGCCAAATCGACGACTTGGGGGTCTCCCACGACAGACGTCAGAGGTGAGGTTGTTGAAGAGTGGTTGGCTGCGACGGGACTTACGCTTATGAATCGAGGCGCGATCAACACGTGTGTTCGAAGTAATGGGGGGTCCATTGTTGATGTGACTTTCGCATCCCACAGTCTCCGGAGCCGTGTGCGTGGTTGGAAAGTTTTGACAGACGTCGAGACTTTATCCGACCATCGGTACATCCGGTTTGCTGTCATCTCACCCAACACGCCCGTGTCGGTACCAGGTGTCTCAACCAGTACTGGCCTGCGCTGGATTTTAGGTCGGCTGGACACATTAATAGTCGAGGAGGCGGCGATAGTTGAGGAGTGGCTCCACCATTCCCAGGTTCCGTTCCAATCCGTCGACGACGCAGCAGAGGGTATTCGAGCTTCGTTGGCTCGAATTTGCGATGCAGCTATGCCAAGGGCGAAACCGTTCCGGCCAAAACAGCAACTGTATTGGTGGCATTCCGAGCTCAATGACTTGCGAGACGCCTGTGTGAGCAAGCGACGCCAATACTACCATTATAGGCGAAGAAGAAACAGGGACCGGGCAGAAGAGGACGTCCTGTACAACTCTTACCGGTCCGCCTGCAAGGCCCTACATGCGGCCATCGCTCGGGCGAAGGAGGCGTGCTGGAACGAATGGCTACAGATTCTGGACAGGGATCCCTGGGGTAGGCCATATCGGGCCGTTCGCAAAAAGACCAGAGCCTGGACTCCTCCGCTGACCAGTAGCATACAGCCGCAGCTCCTGGAGCGAGTACTTAATTCACTCTTCCCTCAGACAAACGTGTGGATCCCGCCCGCCATGGAAGTCACAGAACCACGGCATATGGAGGACCGAATCCCACCTCTGACTGAGGACGAGTTCAGAGTGGCCATCGCGAAGCTTGGTTCAAAACGCACTGCTCCGGGCCCAGACGGTGTACCGGGGAAAGTATTAGCCCTCGCAATGATTCACTTAAGTTACAGGGTGCGGGCCTTGTTCTCTGATTGTCTGGAACAGGGCCAATTTCCTCGGATGTGGAAAATAGGCAGGCTAGTCCTGCTGAAGAAGGATGGACGATCGACCGAACTGCCATCGGCCTATCGACCGATAGTGCTCCTCGACGAAATCAGCAAGATTTTTGAGCGCGTGCTAGCGGCTCGCATTGTTCAGTCGATGGACCCGGGACTGCACGAGGCGCAATTCGGATTTCGGCGAGGGCGGTCTACCATTGCTGCCATCGCTCATTTAAGAGATCTGGCCGATAAGGCTATTTTACAGGGTGGAGTGTTGTGGGCAGTGTCGTTGGACGTTTCCAATGCATTCAACTCTCTTCCTATGGAGACAGTGAAGGCCGCCTTGAGATATCATAACATTCCACAGTATCTCCAATTGCTCGTCGCCAACTACCTTGCAGGGAGAGCAGTCGAATTCCCGACCAGCGGCGGAGGATGGGCAAGACGACCGATGTCTTGCGGTGTTCCACAGGGTTCGGTCCTCGGTCCGCTCCTGTGGAACATCGGCTATGATTGGGTGTTGCGCGGCGCTCTGTTGTCAGGAGTTGCTGTGATGTGTTACGCGGACGACACTTTGGTGACGGTTCGTGCTGCCGATCATCGAGAGGCAGGCCGCATTGCCACAGCTGCGGTATCCCAGATTGTGGCGAGAATTCGGGCGCTAGGGTTAGACGTAGCTCTGGATAAAACCGAAGTCCTAGCCTTCCACAAGCCCAGAGATGCTCCACGGCCTGGAGCATCTATAGTCGTTGGAGGTACTTCCATCGCCGTCGGGTCAACAATGAAGTACCTAGGAATTGTTCTCGACGGTCGATGGAAGTTTGACGAGCACTTTCGTCAACTAGCGCCAAAGCTTCTAGCTACAGCAGGGGCACTCGGTGGACTTCTGCCCAATCTCGGGGGTCCCAGCGAAAAATGCCGTACCCTTTTCATCGGAGTTGTACGCTCCATGGCGCTCTATGGCGCACCAATCTGGGCTAATGCACTCTGCAATAGAAATGTGCCACTGTTGCAAAGACCACAGCGTGCTATCGCTCTACGAGCCGCACGTGCGTACCGCACGGTGTCCTACACCGCATCGTGTCTCCTTGCCGGAAGCCCTCCCTGGGATCTGGAGGCCGGGGTCCTCGCGTCAGTCTTCTGGCGCACGACAGAAGCTCGCTTGAGAGGGGAACCACCTTCACCACAAGAGGTGGTGCGATGGAGACGTGAGGCTCGCGGTGACCTCCTTCAGAAGTGGTCAGCGAGACTGGAGAATACGAATGTGAGCCGGGATCTGGTGGCAGCAATTCGGCCATGCCTGCGTGGCTGGGTCGAACGAAAACATGGTGCGGTGTCGTTCCATTCGACACAACTTCTAACCGGGCACGGATGCTTTGGCCGCTATTTGCACCGAGTCCTGGGGCGTGAAATGACGTCGGAGTGTCATCATTGTGACTGTGCCGAAGATACGGCGGAGCATACGCGCACATTTTGCCCTGCGTGGAGCGAGGAACGTGCTGCCCTGAAACAAACACTCGGAGAAGACATATCACTGCCGGCTCTAATCAGGGCAATGGCTGGCTGTGAAGAAACATGGAACGCAGTGTCCTCCTTCTGTAGTTCCGTGATGCTCCAGAAAGAAGCGGCAGAACGGGAGCGAGAACAGCATCCAAACTCGCACCCGGTTCGTCGCGGACGGCGCGGACGGCGACGCAGGGCCTACTTGGCCAACCTGCCGCCATAACGCTGGACCTTCGGGCGATAGATCGGGGGATCTATCGTTCCACATTACACAGTCCCGTGGAGGGAGGCTCCTTAGTGTTCGAGGAAGCCTTTCAGGAGTAAGTAAGTGCGGCGAGCCCTTAACCCTTAGGGCAAACGCTGGCGGGATCGCGGAAGTGCAACAGCGTCCCCGCAATCCCACCATAAGCGTGACGAAGGAACACCCCAGGGGTTTTAGTCGGTGTGAGTCCGACATAACCCACGGCTCCCCCGGGCCGCGGTGTATCCATAACGGATTTCCCCTGGGCAAAAAAAAAAAAAAAAAAAAAAAAAAAAAAAAAAAAAAAAAAAAAAAAAAAAAAAAAAAAAAAAAAAAAGGTTACCCCAGCTGTCGCGCGCATGGTCGACGACTGGAGAGTCGAGACGGAGGTGGAGACTCTATCGGACCATTTATACGTCCGATTTGAGATCTCCGCCTCCCGACCGGATCTGGCCGGGCCACCGCGGGCGGGATGTCGGTTTCCTCGCTGGGCAGTCCAGCGGCTGGATCGGGAAATGGCGGTCGAGGCAGCCATCGTCCAGGGCTGGGCCTTTCCCGATCCCCCCAGCGAGGAAACCGACGTCGAGGAGTTGGCTGGCCGCATGCGCGGGGCCCTATCGAGGGTCTGCGATGCGGCCATGCCGAGGGCGGGGTTCCGGCCCCGGCGCAGGGGTGTCTACTGGTGGTCGCCCGAAATAGCCGAACTTCGGGCGGCCTGTTGCAGGGCTCGCAGGGCCTTCCTCCGGTGTCGCCGCAGACGCGGCTCGGACCCGGAGATGGAGGCCCAGCTGCAGGGTCAGTATCGCCAAGCGAAGTCGACCCTGCAGCTCGCGATTCGGAAGGCGAAGGACCTGGCTCGGGAGGAAATCCTGGCCGGTCTCGATAGGGACCCATGGGGGCGACCGTATCGCGTTGCGCGGAATAAAATCCGCGCCGCGACCGCCCCGGTCATGGAGTCCCTTCAGCCGGATTTCCTCGAGCGGCTGGTGGGGGAACTCTTCCCGGATTCCACCGGCCACTCTCCTCCTGTGATGGCTCCCCCCTCTCAAAGGGGGGGAGCTGGTTCTGTCCCAGTCATCACGGAGGCCGAGCTGGAGGTCGCGCTGAGTCGCCTGCGAGCCCGCAACACTGCGCCGGGGCCGGACGGTATTCCAGGGCGGGTTCTGGTCATCGCCCTGGAATACCTGGGAGGCAGGCTTCGGGAACTGTTCAACCTGTGTTTGCGCACTGGACAGTTCCCGAAGGCCTGGAAGGAGGGCAGGTTGTGCCTGTTGCGGAAGGAGGGTCGTTCTGCCGATTCTCCTTCCGCATACAGGCCGATCGTGCTGCTGGACGAGATGGGCAAGCTCTTCGAGAGAGTCCTCTCTGCCCGTCTCGTCCAGCACCTCCAGGAGGTCGGTCCAGGTCTCTCAGACGCCCAGTTCGGCTTCAGGGCGGGTCGTTCAACGATCGACGCCCTGAGGGCTCTGAGGGACCTGACCGAAGAGGCTGTATCCGAGGGGGATGTCGTCCTGGCGGTTTCGCTGGACGTCGCCAACGCCTTCAACAGCCTGCCGTTCGAGACTTTGGTTGAGGCGCTCCGGTTCCATGGAGTGCCTCCCTATCTCCGCAGGCTGTTGGGGGCGTACCTGCAGGATAGAGAGGTCCTGTGGGAGTGCGGCGACCGGCGGGTCTACCGACGTGGTGTGAGCCGAGGGGTTCCACAAGGGTCCGTTTTGGGACCGGTCTTGTGGAACCTGGGCTACGACTGGCTGCTTCGCTGTCCGCTCCTCCCCCGGACGAGGGTGCTGTGTTACGCAGATGATACCCTCGTCACGGCGCGCGGAGGGAGCTTTGCTGAGGCAGCCCGTCTTGCCACGGTCGGCGCTACGTTGGTAGCGGACCGCATAGGGCTGTTGGGACTGGAGGTCTCCGTTTCCAAGACGGAGGCCATCCTGTTCCACGGCCCTCGCCGGGGTCCCCCTCGTCGGGCGTACATCTCCGTCCAGGGTGCGCGGGTGGCGGTGAAGGCCCAGATGAAGTATCTGGGGCTCACCCTGGACGGAAGATGGAACTTCGGGGCTCACTTCTCTCTGCTGGCCCCGAAGTTAATCTCCACTGCAGTCGCCTTGAGTAGGCTTCTACCCAACGCCGGAGGGCCGCAGGCTCCTTGCCGCCGGTTATACGCCGGAGTGGTGAGGAGCATGGCCCTGTACGGTGCTCCCATATGGTCGGGAGCCCTCACCGCGGATTCCAGGGCCCTTTTGCGTCGCACGCAAAGGGTCCTAGCGGTGAGGGTGATCAGGGGGTACCGTACGGTGTCATACACTGCGGCCACACTCCTGGCGAGCGATCCGCCCTGGGAGCTACAGGCGCGGGTCCTCGCCGGAGTGTATTGGCACCGGGTGGAAGCCCGGGTCGGGCGGGTTAGGCTCGAGGCGGATCGGATCAGGGCTCTAGCTCACCGAGCCCTGATCCGACAGTGGAGTAGGGACTTAGAGTCCCCGTCGGCCGGTCTTGCGACGGTGGGGGCTATTTCCCCCCATCTCGATCGTTGGATCGGCCGGCGGCACGGGACTCTAACGTTCCGTCTTGTGCAGGTGCTCACGGGGCATGGGTGCTTCGGTGAGTACCTGCACAAGATCGCACGCAGAGAGGCGGCCCCCTCCTGCCACCACTGTGACGAGCCCGTGGACACGGCTCGTCACACCTTGGCGGAGTGCGCAGCCTGGGACCGTCAGCGTACTGAGCTGACGGCCGTGGTTGGCAGCGACCTCTCGTTGCCGAGCGTTGTTTCCGCGATGCTCGACAGCGAGAGGTCCTGGGTCGCTATGGCCTCCTTCTGCGAGCAAGTCATTGCCGCGAAGGAGGCCGCGGAGCGGGACAGAGAGGCAGCCTCCTCTGAACCGCTTCGCAGGGGTAGGCTGGGTCGAAGGAGGCGGGATTACGCCCGCAGCCTCCTTCCCCAGCTGTAGTGCCTGGACGGGAGAGGGGGGTGACCTCTCCCGACCGTTATAGGCCTACGAGGTGAGGGTGTCCCTAAGTTGATCGGGGCCCCTCGCAGGGGGTACCGCCGGGGCGTCACGGTGAGTGCGAAAGCGATCCCGTGGCGCCCCACTAAGGCGATGAGGTCAACCGTTGGTTTTTTAGTGGGTAGCCTTAAAAATGGCAGCGTCCTCTATGCTGCCGGGTAGTCCCACATACCCCCTCGGTCATCACCTTCCTGGCCGCAGGGATGATGCGTAACGCATTTTTCCAACGATAAAAAAAAACAAAAAAAAAAAAAAAAAAAAGGTTAGGTTAGGTTAGGTTAGGTTAGGTTTTTTTTTTTTTTTTATAATAATACCCTTTATTACAGGGTATTGTCAGTTTTTCCCCTGACGTTGTCAGAGATCTTTTTTCGACAATTCTTATAAAATAGACAAAAGGTTTAAATTTTTATTTAGAGCATATCTCTTTAAATTCTTTTTATACACGCACACTTACATCTCACAACACTATACTAATTCTGTTCTTTACATGTCTTACTGGGTTTTACATTAGTCTAAAATATATTTCGCTAGTTTATGCATTTACACTAATACTGTTTGTGTAATTGAGTATTACCTATCTATTTACAAGTTTTCTTTGCAGGTACTCCGGCACCGGAATGGTGGCGCGGGTGGGGTAAGTATTTTTTCTTATTATCTATATATTCTACATTCTATATATACATGTTTTCTTACAGGTACTCCGGCACCAGAGTGGTGACACGGGTGGGGTAAGTATTTTTCTTTCTTATTATTTAATATATAGATTTTTTTTTTTTTTTTTTTTTTTTTTTTTTTTTTTTTTTTTTTATTCCTTGTTTCTATTTATAACAATTTTTATGATTTTAATAGCGTACTCTAAGAAGATTTCCCTCTTTCTACTTTCAATCAGCGAAGGTATGTTTTCGGCCACTATCTTCTCTTCCAATCTCTGTTCTACTTCGCGTCGTTCCGTCATGAATACAGGGCAGTCCAGTATTATGTGCGGCACGCTTTCCTCTTTTTCTGGCTCACATGTGCAGGACGCGTTGTTCTTTAGCCTAAATCTACTGAGGTACGCTGAGAAGCCACCGTGTCCAGTGAGCAGCTGCGTGGTCACATTATTAAGCTCGATCTTTTTTGTAACACCATAAGCCGCTATAGCATTAGGGAAGAATAGTTTTGTGACAGAAGCCGTCTCGCTGGCTCGATATCTTTTGTCCCATTCGTGCATTGTCTCCACTCTTATTTCCCGCTTGATGTACGATATCGGGCATTGGTCATAGTCAGGTTTCTTCTTTGAGCGCAGCGCTGCATTCTTTGCCAGTTCGTCAGCTCTTTCATTACCTGCTATGCCAATGTGGGCCTTTACCCAGAACAGCAGAACGGTTTTATGGAGAGTTTGGCATTGGCGTAAGTTCGTCCGTGTCGTCACTGCTATGGGGTTTGTAGTTTCCGAATTCGTTACGGTCTGAAGTGCCGCCATAGAGTCACTGTAGATGGCGAGATCAGTTTCTTTACTTTTCAGGGCTTCTTCTGAAGCCTGTTTTAGCGCAAACAGTTCTGCCTGATAGACAGTACAGTTCGGTGACAGTTTGAGCTTGATGGCCTTTGCTTCTGCTGCGCCTCTCCAAATAGAGAGCGCTGCGCCGACCTTCCCCTCGATTCTACTGCCATCGGTGAAAATTTTTACTGCGTGGCTACTGTTGCTTATGAACTGCTCTTCGTCTACCAGACAGCTATATTTGAGCTGTATCTGTTTAGCAGGGTGTGGGATGTTTGCGAAAGCTGTCATTTTTTCAACTTCGACGTGACTTAGCCTTCGATCAGGGATTCCTTTTTTTGCGGCATAGAGCTCTGCCGCTTCTTGGATGCGGAGATCGAGGGGAATAAGTCCTGCCAGAATCAGGCCTGAATTTAGCGACACGGTGCGATATGCTTTGCACATTTTTTGTGCAAAGCCTCTCTGTACTGCGTTCAGTTGGTTCTGGCTGCCCAGTTTTTTCGCTGCAGTACCCCATGCACTTGCGGCATACAGAATGGTAGGCTCGATCGCTGCCATATAAATGGCCCTTATTACGTCTGGGTTTAGTCCCCAGCTGACCTTCGCCGTTCTGGCCAACTTCTTGTAAATATTTGTGGCTTTCCGGCAGATGTTGGCTATGTGAGTATTAAATGTCAATTTACAGTCAATTGTTAGGCCCAGGATCTTAATTTCTTCACACGTTTGGATGTCGACTCCCCCCATGCTCAGACGTGGCTCATCGTATTTTAATTTTCGTGTGATAATCATTGCGCTCGTTTTATGTGGCGCAAAACGGAGCTTGTTCTTTATGCCCCACGCCTGAACATGTCTGAGAGCGACATTTGCCCTCTCTTCTATTTCAAGTGCCGTTTTCCCGTCGAATATGATTGTCACGTCATCGGCATAGGCTTGGCTGTAGTTACCCATTCCCTCTAGGTCTTTTAGGAGGGGGTCCAGTATCAAGTTCCATAGGATAGGCCCGCCTATGGAACCTTGAACACATCCTTTACTGGTGTTCTTTACACTTTCCTCACCGGCATACCTCACTTTTACAACCCTGTCACTCAAGTAGCTGTCCATTACTCGCCTCAAATTTACCGGACACTCTTCCTCAGCCAATCGGACTCTTATTGCTGGCCACCATGCTCCGTCGAATGCACCTTCAATATCTAGCGAGACCAGTGCGACAATACGTTTTTGTTCGAGCTTTGCGTGAATGTGCTGCATTATATTGAATAGGGCATCTTCCGTACTTTTTTGGGGCATGAATCCGTATTGGCGAGTACTTATTCTTGGTATTAAGTAGTATTTGAGGCGAGTAACCAGCATCCTTTCATAAATCTTCCCCAGCACAGGGAGGAGGCCTATGGGCCTGTAGGACTTTGGTTCCGTGTACCGTTCTTTCCCGGGTTTCTTTAGGATCACTATTGTCGCCTCCTTCCATTTCTTAGGGAAATAATGGTATTTCAGGCACTTATTTAGTAGCTCTAGAAAAAATTCAGGGTCGCTATTTACTGCGTGTTCGCAAATGTCTGCCGTGAAACCATCAGCTCCCGGGGCTTTTTTCGGATTGAAGCTTCCCACTGCGGCTCTTAGCTCCCTTTCTGTAAACGGGGGGTCATGGCATTCATCCTGCTCCCAGGCGTTTATTCTGTCTGCTAGTTCTCGCAATGTGCGGTGTTCTGTGTTATCCCTGTCCTTACTGTCTTCCGGATAGAATGTTTTCGCGAGGAGTTCAACTGATTCCTTTGCAGTTAATGTAATGCCTTCTTTTCTCATTAGGATATCTTCTTCTCTAGCTGTGGTTCTTTTCATTATTCTGTAAATCCCTTCCCAGACTCCCTCTCTTTCCTGTTTACTACAAAAATCCTTCCAACTTTCCGTTTGTGCTTTCTTAACTGCTTTCTCATATTCTTCTTTTTCTTCCAGGTATTGTCGGACTACGGCTGCTCTTCGGTTTGGCGCTGCGCACCTGATTCTGCGTCTTTTGGTGGCTACGAGGCGCTTCCACTTTGCCAGCGACTCCGACCACCACGGCATGGTAAGTATATTTGTTTTATTTTTCTTTGGTATAGTTACTTCGCATGTTTCTTTTATTGCTTGTGTGTATATTGCTATTTTTGATTCTAATTCCTCTTTGCTGCTTAATTTTTGTAGGTCTAACACTGTTAGCTTTTTCTCGCGCATAGTCTGGGTCATTTTCTCATGAAATTGACTCCAACTTGCCTTCTTCGTATTATATATTCTAGTTGTTCTTTCAATTGTAATTCCATGTGATTTTTGTAGTTTGACATTAAAAGTGATGCCGTTATGATCGGAGCTTATCAATTCTTCTTCAACCTTCCAATTTTCTATCCTATCGAGCATGTCTACAGTGCAAACTGTTAGGTCTATATAGCTGCTATATCTTTGTTCTCCTCTTACTGTGTCAAAAGTTGGTATGTTTCCTTGATTCAGAGTTTGTAGTCCCATTTCCTCCAAAGTTCCGGCGAAGCATTCTCCTCTGTGGTCTTCTTTTAATCCTCCCCACCAGATACTTTTCGCATTCGCGTCTCCTCCCATTAATAGTCTATTTGGTCCTAATTCCTTATGAATTTTCTTTAACTGATCCAAATAGGGTTCCAATGGTTGGTTCGGTTCAAAGTAGAATGAAACCACGCTGATGTCTCCGGAGCTAGTTTGTATTTTAATAACGGCAATATTTTTTGTAGTAAATTGAGGGCATTGTGTAATTTTGAGGTGTTGATCAAATACCACTATCGCCGCTTTGACCGTCTCGTCAGCCATTTCCGTACATTGGTATATTCTTGTGCCGTTGTATGGCTTCATCTTCTTTATTCCCCCGACATAGGGCTCCTGAAGCAATGCGAATGCAAGCTTGCGCTTTTTGGCTTCGATTATTAGTTCTTGGGTAGCAAGCTCTTTCCGTTGAAGGTTTGCTTGAGCTACGCGGAGTCCGACAAGTTCTTTTATTCCGGGGTTCCTTACCATATTTTCGCCGGGGGCAACCTTAGCAGTATGCTATTGCTGCTCTTGCTATAGCATCCCACTTCCTTCTAAGGGGGCACTCCGAACTAAATACTGAGTGGTCTGGGTCTGGGTTTTTGGCTTTCACACAGTTCCTGCACCTTGGGGTTTCACCGGTTACCCAGCTCGGGCAGTCCGTTCTTAAGTGGGGCCCCCCGCAGTGGTTGCATGAGTCCTCGTTCTGGGTACACACCCTTCGCCCATGTCCGTAGGCTAGACATTTCGAACATTGGATCAGGGGTGACTGGTCCAACACTCTCACCTGTTGCAGATCCACGAAAATCTTTCCAGCTGTCGTGAGCCGCTGCCACATTTTTGGAGAGACCTGGAGTACGACATGGTTCTCTAGAGAGTTCCTAGCCTTCCTCCGGTATTTTACTGTTACGGCGGCTTCCTCGTCTGTCAAGTCTCCAATCAGATGGTTGTTTTGTGTTTTTAGGGCTACTTTTATATCTTCATCTGTGTTGTACGCCATTAAGTTTTGTATAATAATCAGTGGACTTTTATTCTTCATAGTTTCTACCTTTAGGTGCTTATCTTCCTTGAGTCTACCCCTCGCTTTTTCAAGTTCTTCTTTATTTCCGCAGCTTATAATGACCTTCTGATCTTTTGCCTTTCTCATTCTTTCTACTTGTATGCCAGATGTTTTGGCGTTTAGAGCATTGCGCACTCTGTTGATTACTTTGCTGCTCGTGTCCAATAGCTCATCAGAGGAGACTATTACCGAATGTCTGGGTTTGCTGTTCGTCAGGGTCGTCGCGTAGGTTGGTCTGTCAGCTACCGATGCCATTTTTTGTCCAAGCTCCTGGGTTGACTGTTTGATTTCCCTGATCTCCGCTAGCAGATCGTTTTCTTCGGTTCTTTTCATCTCTTCTGACGATTTCCTTTGTTGCTCTATCACCCTCTTGAACTTGTTTATTTCTTCTATACTCTTTTTGAGGAGCGCACTATGTTCTTCTATCTTCTCCTTTAGGTCACTGTCCCCGCCATTTTCCCCGCTTTTGCTACTTCTCCTAGTTATAGTGTCTTCTTTACCCTTTTCGGTCGCGTTTACATTTATTTCACCTCTTCCTCTCTCACTTTCCGATTCCTTTACCAATTGGTAAAGCCTGTCTATAGCTTGGGTAACTTCTATTTTTATCTCTGATTTTAAGTTCCTTGAGTTGTTTAAGTGGGTTTTGGCTTTCGTCAGACAGGCCTTAGCTTCACTCGTCCTATTGTTGTACTTGCTACCGGCTGTCGTAGGCTGATCTTTCTTAGCCATCTCCCACTCTCCTATGCTTCGCCTTACTTTAGAAGGCTGGTCCAATGATGTAGAGGTACCCGGTTTCGGAGACTGGTTCATTTTTGTTGGGGATCTTCTTGGATCGACGGTCGGGGGTTCCTGCGTCTTCTTAGCGGGTGTGTGGTACCCGAACATTTCTATGTCAAGATATAGGTGCCTTAGTCAAAATTTAGATACAGAGGGTATGTAAAGGTACCCTGTCACTATACTAAAATGCTACTCTATAATAAAACTAGAGTATCGTGATAATGAAAGTTTAAGATATGGTCATAGGAATTATCTTGAGTAAATGTTGTGATAGGTATGAATACCTATTCGTAAGTTAGATATGACACACAATAAATTTTAGAATTTTATAAATAAGCTCGTGTTAATCTCTTTTCTTTGTTTCAGATGGTGTTGCGGTTCGTGGCTACGTGCAGGTAAGTTCTCTTCTATTGGTATTATAGAAAATTTAGGTTTTAATTATTTTTATTTTCAGGTTCGGCGTGCAGCGATGGAGACGGACGTGGGCGGGCCCGAATAACTGGAAGAGAAAAATTTTGTCCCGCTACAACGTCGGGTTCCGGAGGTGTGAGGATTTGGGTTAGGTTAGGTTAGGTTAGGTTAGGTTAGGTTAGGTTAGGTTAGGTTAGGTTAGGTTAGGTTAGGTTAGGTTAGGTTAGGTTAGGTTAGGTTGGGGGTTATGATCAAACTGCAGGACCATGCGGCAGCGGCGGGAGTGACGTACGCCCATGTCTTGGGGCGTGCCGCCGAGATGGTCAATCTCGGCGACATCGGCCTCAAGGATGGGCTGCGGATTCGCCGCTCGGCGGCAGGAGCCAGGCTCCTGGAGCTGCCTAAGGGCACTCCGGAGCAGGCTGTTACACTGGCGGCGAAGCTTCGCCCAGTGTTGGATGGAGTGGCAGATGTCGTCCGGCCTGTCCGGCGTGTGGCCGTAAGGCTCAAAGGTCTGGACGACACCGTTACGCGCGACGACGTCGTTGATGCCATTTGCCGCATCGCTGACTGCCCTGACGAGGCCCTCCATGTGGGGGAGATCCGTCGGGGTGGCTATGGGGGTATGGGCGTCACCTTTGCCCGACTCCCCACCGATGCTGCGAGAGCGTTGATTAACGCCGAGAAGGTCCTGGTGGGCTGGAGCTCAGCCAGGGTGGAGTTGCTGGAGGCGCAGCCGCTGCGCTGCTTCAGGTGCCTGGCACCTGGGCATGTGCGTGCGGCTTGCCCGTCCGCGGTCGACCGTAGCGCCGCCTGTTTCCGGTGCGGTGGTGAGGGCCATACCCGAGCCACTTGCACCGGAATGTTGCGGTGCGTGGTCTGTGCGGACCGAGGCCTTGCAGCGACCCACCTATTGGGGAGCCGAGTGTGCAAGGCTCCGCGAGTTCGAGGATTAGCACCTGGTGCGAAACCCTCGAGCGCGGAGCCCAGCACGAAGCCGGCTGTGGCTATGGCAACATAGTCACATCGAGCTTCAGCGGGAGAGGCTGCGAAGGAGAAGGGTTCAGCCCGTTCCTTCCCAGCCGTAGGCCTAGGTGAGAGGGGGGGGCGACCTCTCTCGCCATTGCACTAGGTCTATGAGGTAGGGGTACACTGGTTGCCCGGGGTACCCCTATATGGAGGAGTTCCGCCGGGGCACCACGGTGAGTGCGAAAGCGATCCCGTGGCGTCCCATTGTAGCGTCGTGGGCAGCCGTTGGTTTTTTAGTGGGGTGCCTTAAAAATGGCAGCGTTTCCATGCTGCCGGGTGCCGCACATACCGCCCCGCCATCGCCTTCCTGGCCTGGGTGAAGATGCGAAAACGCATTTTTCCAACGAAAAAAAAAAAAAAAAAAAAAAAAAAAGGTTAGGTTGGGGGGCGTCATCGCCGGGAACCTCCTCGTGTGCCCGTATGTTTCCCTTGTTGCTCGGATTCGTCCGGTGGCATCGGAAGCGGTACGGGCCGGTGCTCCCTGGGCAACAACGGTTAATGTGATCCTTCGGGTTTGCATTAGCCGTTGGCTAATACCCGGCGGCGTCGGGCGGGAGGGCACAGGCTCTCCCGGCCGAGGGGTAGGCCACAGGGTCCCTCCAGGTACCGCTCTGTTCTCAGAGTGGACTGATTGGAGTGATTCCGTGGTTTTTTGGGAGGGGTGCGCGGCGGTCTCTTCCCTTCTGGAGGAGGCTGATCTTTTACCGTGAGTAGGGCCTGCCCGTTGGGGCGTTGGTCGGCCATGAGGGTGAGAAAAAAAAGTGCCTGATTCATGGCTGACGGAGTGGTTGCCGCCGTTTGGCTGGCATTTTTGTGGGGTCGGCTTACTGGCTGACGTGGTGGGGCCCGGCGCTCTCTAGTGAGTGTTTTATGCTCGGTTGCTGGAGTGCCGGGATGCGAGGTCCAGTATGGCTTCCTGGGGCGGACTCGTTCGCGAGGCTGCCTCGGACGAAGTTAGACCTTCGCAGAGGTGGGTCCGAACCTTACGGCCGATCTAGAGTGCGGTGCTTGCATGGCGCTCTATGGTTGAGGTGTTGGGCGTACGTAACGCTGTCTTAGTTTGCTTTAGTTAGTCCTGGTCCCCGAGGCGCCTTGTTCGGTTTTTTCCAACGTGCGCTGAGGCGGGGGTTGTTGACGGATTGAAGCAATGCTTTGTAGTTAGTTGCGTAGTTTGGAGCTCACTTGGGGGTCGTCCCGGTCCTCCTGCTTTCAGCAGAGCTGACTGTGTGGAAGACTCTCTGGTTGGGCTCGCGAGGGGACCCGAACCCGATGCCGGTTGCCGGTGTGGTGTTTATACAACGTGCTCGGTGGCGAATGGTTCTGGGTCTCTGGAGAGATGTGGAGGTGATGTTTGGCTACTCTTTTTTCCTAGTTTTTTAGCCCGGTCGCAAGTCTACGGTCCCGTCGGGTTCTCCGACGTGATCGTGGTCGTGTGGCTATTGGCGGTCTGGTTGAGATTTGTAGTAGTTAGGAGTGTGACTGAATGTGTCATTCCCGGTCCTCCTGCCTTTCAGCAGAGTAGACTGTGTGGGAGACTCTTCGGTCGGGAGGAGCAGCGAAACTCCGTTATAAGCCCCTTGCTAGTGCCCCTTTCGGGGGACCCGCGCAGTAGGGGATGGAGCTCGCTGAGGGCGACCCTAACCCGATGCCGGTTGCCGGTGTTGTTGTCTTTACAACGTGCTCGGTGGCGAATGGTTGTGGGTCGCTCTGGAGGTTTTGCTACTATTTTTCCTAGTTTTTAGCCCGGTCGCAAGTCTATGGGCCCGTTTGGTTTTCCAACGTGCTCGGAGGCGAGTGACCATTGGTAGTCTAGTCGAGATTTGGTAGTAGTTAGTGGTGTGACTGAGGGGTCCTGATTCCCGGTCCTCCTGCCTTTCAGCAGAGCAGACTGTGTGGGAGACTCTTCGGTCGGGTCGAGCGTGACACCGTTATAAGCCCCTTGCTAGTGCCCCTTTCGGGGGGCCCGCGCAGTAGGGGATGGAGTCCGCTGAGGGCGACCCGAACCCGATGCCGGTTGCCGGTGTTGTTGTCTTTACAACGTGCTCGGTGGCGAATGGTTCTGGGTAGCCGTGGCCGGTAGTAGTTAGTGGTAGTTAGCGGGTGGGACCCGATGCCGGTTCGCGCTTGGTGACTTTCATCTTGCTCGGTGGCGAACGGTTCCATGTAGTTAGTTATCGTAGCTAGTACTGGTGTGTGTGTGTTGGCCCGGACCCGATGCCAGTGGCGAATGGTCGAGGGCAAGACCGGATCAGAAGTCGCCGTTTTCGGTGGCCCTGTTGCCGGTCGGTCGATGGGTTCGGTGGGTACTTTACTGTGCAGCCGGGCAGGCATTTTTTGCCACCGTCGAGTCGCAAACCCGAACAGGTGTCGTTGGTATGTCTAGCGGCCTGCTAGGGAGCGAGGGACTTGCCTTAATTGGCCGGACCGCGAGGAGTCAACCTCTTTAAAAAATCCTCAATTCTCGGCGTTTCGTAGCGTGACGTCGGGGTGCTCGTGTATACGAGAGGCTGGGGAGTTCATCAGTCGCTAGCGCTCAACCCTGGGATACCACCCGCCATCCCAGGCGTATTAGGGTTACCCGGGCATGGAGGCTCTGCCGGGGTGGACTTTTTATTTCCTACCATACTCGTGGGATCAGTTATGGAGAATTTAAACAACCAAAACACCACACAGGGGAGGACGAAGGAAGGAGAGGAGACGAGGAGGAGGGTGACAAGGAGTGTCACGAGGAGTCGGGAGTCGAGTGTGGGGAGGCAGGACGAGTCCATGGACTCGGACTGCAGCCTTGCACCTCGACGCTCGGTGAGCTCCGAAAAGCTGTGGCGCAAGAGGCGACACCCGAGTTCCGAGTCGGCATTGTCCGACGAGGAACCGGCGCGGCCTGCGTCTGCGGCTAGGAGGGGCAGGGGACGGCCACCAACAACCGGAGAGTACGTGGGGTTGGCGGAGGCGAAGAGAGCTCTTCTCGCTGCGAAGCGGGAAGAGTTCTTGGTTCAAGCGGAGGAGGACCTGGAGCAGTGCGTCTCCGAGACCCGCAAGATGCGGGAATCGCGAGCCGCTGATCTGGTATCCGCCGCTTCGGAGAGGGCTGAGTCGGGGGTCGGACCTGGTAACAGGTCCACTTCCCTGACGAAGCAGCAGGTGATAGACGACCTGGCGATCATAGCCAAAATCGCCACGAAGTCTAAGAACCTGAAGGGGACGATCGTTCGCGGTCTGAAGGACGCGGTGGCTTCTATAGCCAATGCCGTCGAAGTCCTAGGATCGCGCACGATCACGGAGGAGACGCGCCAGCTGCAGGCGGACAACGTTCGCCTGCAGAGCGAGATGGACGATCTCCGCAAGGAGATGTCCACCTTGAAGGCGGACATGGAGAGGGCACGGAAGCAGGGAAGTCCGGCGTCCTCTCCCTCGGATTTGACGGGGGCTGCGCTCCCTGTGGCGCAGCCTCAGGCCCAGGATCTGGAGGAGATCCTTCGGGTGGTCCTGTCGCAGGTGGGGGTCATGGTGACCGCCCGCTTCAGGGCCATCGAAGATCGTCTCCTTCCGGAGACTAGGCTTCGGCCATCTTTGGCTGCCGACAGGAGGAGGGAGTCGGTGCAGACCATCGCGTCTGCTGAAACCGCTCCCACACCCCCGTTAGGCGCCAGTTGGCCGGCGCTGAAGGTGCCCTCTGCGCCTCCCAAGGCTTCTGCTCCTACGGGGCCGAAGTCGAAGGGGGCTAAGGGAGCGCCCAAGGCGACTGGAGGAGGAGGGGCTAAGCCGAGCGCGGCGAAGCCTGGCGCGGCGAAGCCCAGTGCGGCTAAGCCGAGTAAGGCTGCGCCGAGTGCGGCGAAGCCCAAGAAGGGGAGGAAGGGGGCTACCCAGGCAGCTGCGTCGCGGTCGCAACCGCAGCAGAAGCCAGGGCCAGCCCCGAGAGGGAAGCTCCGGACCCAGCGTTCCACAGCGGTGGTTTTGACGCTGCTACCCGAAGCCGAGGCCAGTGGCGTCACCTATGCCCAGGTCTTGGCGGAGGCGAAGCAGAAGATAAAGCTTGCTGAGCTGGGTATCAGGGAAGTTCGGTTCAGGAAGGCGGTCACGGGTGGCCGAATTCTCGAACTTCCTGGAGTGGAGAGTGGCGAGAAGGCGGATTCCCTAGCTGCCAAGCTGAGGGAGACCCTGTCCAAGGAGCAGGTGCGGGTGTCCAGACCCACCAAATGCGCAGAGATGCGCATTTCGGGGCTGGATGACTCCGTCGCCAGCTCGGACGTGGTCGCGGCCATCGCGCTGAGAGGAGAGTGTTCGGAGGATGGAGTCCAGTGTGGGCCCATCACCGTCGGCGCCGGAGGCCTGGGTGCTGCGTGGGTTCGGTGCCCGGTCGCAGCCGCCAGGAAGGTGTCCGAGGGTGGTAGGCTCCTCGTGGGCTGGGTGTCGGCGCAGGTTACGCTCCTGGAAGACCGACCTTTGAGGTGCTTCAAGTGCCTCGAGGTCGGCCACGTCAGGGCGAAGTGCACGGCGGAGGTCGACAGGAGCGACCTCTGCTACCGATGCGGGAAGCCGGGGCACAAGGCCCAGGGTTGCTCGGCCGAGCCGCACTGCGCTTCGTGCGCAGCAGCCGGCAGACCGGCGAAGCATCCCATGGGGGCCAAGGACTGTGCCCCCGCTCCGAAGAGGGGGAAGCCGGCTGGTAAGGCTGCTAGAGGTCCCAGGGCCTCTACGCAGCCTTCCAGGCCGGCGGAGGATCCCATGGCAATCGATTAAGATATGGCCATGAGGATCCTACAGGCGAATATCAACCACTGCGCCAGCGCTCAGGATCTCCTGTTCCAGAGCATGGCGGAGTGGTCGATAGGCGTCGTCGTAGTCGCCGAACCGTACTTCGTCCCTTCGGGGGCGGACTGGGTCGGCGACAGGGACGGTCTGGTGGCCATCGGGACCCGGTTAGCGGCCGGATCCCCGGTCTTCGGAGCAGTTACGAGGGGCCGAGGCTTCGTCTCGGCACTCGTCGGAGACGTGACGGTGATCGGGGTCTACTTCTCTCCGAATCGAAGTCTCGCCGACTTCGAGCAGTTTCTGGTCGAAGTCGGTGCTCTCGCCGGAGGAAGTGGCCCCGGTCGGGTCCTTGTCGTCGGAGACCTCAACGCCAAGTCTACGGCTTGGGGTTGCCCGACAACGGACGCGCGTGGAGAGCTCCTCGAAGACTGGGTAGTCGCTACCGGTCTCGTGGTGTTGAACCGGGGGTCGGCAGATACGTGCGTGCGGCAACAGGGTGGCTCCATAGTGGACGTCACGTTCGCCGATGCCATCCTGGCGCGCCGTATCCGGGGCTGGCGTGTGATGGAGGGTGTGGAGACGTTGTCGGACCACCGCTACGTGAGGTTCGACGTGTCCGCACTCCCCGTCGCGCCGAGCGGCTTAGCTCGGCCCTCGCGTGAGGAAGGCCCGAGATGGGCGGTGAAGCGTCTGGACAAGGATGCCTTGATCGAGGCGGCCCTTGTACAGGCGTGGGTGGGAGCGCCAGAGGGCGATGTGGAAGTAGAGGCGGAGTCTGTGCGATTGGGCGTTGTCATGTCGCATATTTGCGACGCGGCCATGCCTCGCATACGTCACGCGACCCCGAGGCGAGGTGTTTACTGGTGGTCTGAAGAGCTATCGCGGCTCCGCGCGAGCTGCTTGGCTCTCAGGCGCCGGTACACCAGATGCCGGAGGCGGAGGCGTCGTGACCCAGAGCTTGAGCGTCAGTACTATACTCGGTACCGTGAGGCGGTGCTGGCGCTCGTAGCGGCGATCGCGAAGGCGAAGGACCTGGCCGAGACGGAGATGCTGGAGTCTCTCGATAGGGATCCGTGGGGGAGGCCGTACAAGTTGGTGAGGCGTAAGCTTCGACCGTGGGCCCCCCCGCTGACCAAGAGTCTCCAGTCGGATCTGCTCGAGGCCGTGGTGTCGGCTTTATTTCCATCCAGTACCGACGATCGGGTACCTCGCACGGATGGTGTTTCGGAGGAAGAGTTGTCGGATGCGGCACAGGAGGTTTCCGGGGATGAGTTGGGGGCTGCGGTACTTCGCCTTCGGGCGAAGAATACTGCGCCGGGACCCGACGGCGTCCCCGGTCGCGCCTGGGCTTTGGCTCTGGGGGCTTTAGAGCCTCTGGTGCTGCATCTCTTCAGCGCTTGTTTGCGGCAGGGCCGGTTTCCACGGACGTGGAAGGGTGGCAGATTGGTCCTGTTGCGGAAGGAGGGGCGTCCTGTAGCTGAACCCTCAGCTTATCGGCCGATTGTGCTGTTAGACGAAGTGGGCAAGCTCTTTGAGCGGATCATATTTGCTCGCATCGTCAAGCACCTGGGGAGGTCGGGTCGGGATCTTAGCGATCACCAATTTGGCTTCCGCAGAGGCAGGTCCACCCTTGACGCAGTCAATCGGATGAGGGCCTTAGCGGAGGCCTCGGTGTCTCGAGGCGGGGTGGCGGTGGCGGTATCTCTCGATATCGCCAACGCGTTCAACACTCTTCCTTGGGGGACCATTTTGGAGGCGTTGAGGTTCCACGCCGTGCCTGGGTACTTGCGGCGCGTAGTAGGGGACTACCTTTGCGACCGCGCCGTATGTTACCCGGTCGGTGGGGGAGGATATAGGCGGAAGGAGGTGTCGTGCGGTGTTCCCCAGGGGTCGGTTCTAGGACCTCTCCTGTGGAACATCGGGTACGACTCGGTGTTGCGGGGTGCCAATCTTCGGGGAGTCGACGTAACTTGTTACGCCGACGATACCCTGGTCCTGGCACGCGGCGACACGTTTCGGGAGGCGAGAGTCCTAGCAACCGCAGGAGTCGCCCAGGTCGTGGGGAGAGTGAGGAGGCTGGGGCTGGAGGTTGCCCTGCACAAGTCCGTAGCCCTGTGTTTTCACGGGCCGCGGAAGGCACCTCCGGCCGGTTCGAGCCTGGTGGTCGGTGGAGTCTCCATCGCTGTCGAGCGGTCCATGGATTACCTTGGACTCGTCCTCGACAGTCGGTGGAGCTTCAACGAGCATTTTCGGCGGCTGGCGCCGAAACTCGTGAGGGCAGCCGGAGCGCTCTGTCGCGTCCTCCCAAACGTCGGGGGGCCGAGCGCGGGATGTCGTCGGCTGTACATCGGGGTGGTGCGGTCCATGGCCCTTTACGGGTCACCCATATGGGCGGATGCTCTCGACGCCCGAAACCGGACACTCTTGTGCAGAGCACAGAGGGTCATGGCTGTCAGAGCGGTCAGGGGGTATCGCACCATCTCGGGCGAGGCAGCCTGCGCGCTGGCCGGGACCCCACCGTGGGATCTGGACGCGGTGACGCTGGCGGCGGCGTACCGACGGAGGAGGGATGCCCGATTTCGGGGGGAACATCCTCCGTCCGAGGAGGGAGGGGAGTCGCGGTGGCGACTCAGGGCGCAGGAGGAGCTGCTCGCCAGATGGCGAGAGAGGCTCATGGTGCCTAGATTCGGCATCGCGACTGCCACTGCGATCGGCCCAGTCCTCCGGGAATGGGTCGATCGCAAGCACGGGGTGATGTCCTTCCACCTGACGCAGATCCTTTCGGGGCACGGGTGCTTCGGGAGGTATCTGTGTCGGGTGGCGGGTCGTGAGCCCACGATGGGGTGTCACGAGTGCGGCTGTGCCGTGGATACGGCGCAGCACACGCTGGCAGTTTGCCCGCAGTGGGCGGAGCCGCGTGCTACACTCGTGGACACGGTAGGGGCGGACCTCTCGCTCCGGGCCGTGGTCGAGGCCATGGTCCGGAGCGAGGAGGCCTGGAGTGCGGTGCGCTTCTTCTGCGAGGTCGTGATGTCGCAGAAGGAAGCGGCGGAGCGGCTCAGGGAGGAGGACGGAGCCGCTCTTCCGATGCGCCGGAGGAGGGTGGGGCGCAGGCGTGTCGCTCACGAGCGCCGCCTGCCGCCCTAGCCCGAGTGAGGTGGTGGTCGGATCGAAACTCCTTGCTTCTGAGTGCAGCAAGCTCTCGGTGAAGAAGGAGTCTCGATCCGACGGTCGGCTTGGTGGGGGGAAGGGGAGCCCTCCACGCCAACAGGTCGACCACCAGGAGTGGGACGCGATCCGGTCAATTGGTCGCGTCACTCCTTGAGAGAGAGGGAGTTGGCCGCTATATGCAGCCTACCGTCGGAGCAACGCGGATGTGTGCGCAAGCGTTCCCGTGGCGCTCCATTATGACGGTGCGATGTTGACCGTCTGGTTTAGTGAGTAGAAGTCTCACATACCCACCTCCATCTTCCCCTAGATTGAGGTGAAATCCTAGGAGGATTCCAGACGTAAAAAAAAAAAAAAAAAAAAAAAAGGTTAGGTTAGGTTAGGTTAGGTTAGGTTAGGTTAGGTTAGGTTAGGTTTTTTTTTTTTTTTTTTTTTTTTTTTTTATTGCAGCTTATTTTAGCTGCCGCAATATCTCCGCATGGGTGGACGGAGTCTATGTCAAGGCTAAATAAGTTATTCAGTTTGTTTTATTTTATTCGCGTTTAAGTCTAGATCTTAATTATAATATTTATGTGTGTATTTTATTCTAAGTTGCTATTTGCATTATTTAAATTCTATTAGAATGTATACAGTTGTGACTTGTTGGAATGACAGGTAAGGAAAGTTTTATTCTTATATTATTTATCTACATATTTTAATGCTTAATGTTTATTTTTCAGGGTCGTCTTTACATCGGCGTCGGCGTCGGTGCAGGTAAGTGATTTGTACTTATTTATTTATTTTTACAATTTATTATTTTAACACTATTTCTATTTACAATTGAATCGGTATTTTAGTATATTTTAGCTAATACACTAGTTTCCTTATTCTTAATGTTAATCTAATTGACCTTGCTGGGTCTTATATTACTTCACAGGTCCTGACCTGGAGTGGTAAGTATATATATATATATATATTTTTTTTTTTTTTTTTTTCTTTAAACTTTTGTTGTGACTTGTTGGGATGACAGGTAAGGAAAGTTCTATTCTTATATCATTTATCTACATATTTTAATGCTTAATGTTTATTTTTCAGGGTCGTCTTTACATCGGCGTCGGCGTCGGTGCAGGTAAGTGGTTTGTACTTATTTATTTCTTTTTACAATATAACACTATTTCTATTTACAATTGAATCGGTATTTTAGTATATTTTGGCTAATACAGTAGTTTCCTTAATCTTAATCTAATTGACCTTTTTAGGTCTTATATTACTTTACAGGTCCTGGACTGGGGTGGTAAGTAATTATTATTATTATTATTATTATTATTTTTTTTTTTTTTTTTTTTTTTTTTTTTTTTTTTTTTTTATTTATTTATTTATTATTATATCTCTACAGCCCTGCGCCATTCTGGGGCCGCATTGGCACAATGCGGCCTACATCCAGATGTCTTCGTTCGTCGTTTTCCCGCTGTTGTCCCTCCTCAGGTTGTGCTGTGATTGGGTCGGTATTGCATCAATGCCTTCCACAATCATTGATTATGCTGGTTGGCCCAAAACGGGCCATGTGCTACCACATGGGGTCTGGGCCATTGTTGTGGTCTCATTTTTGTGGGTTATTTAGGCGTGTGTTGATTTCCGTCTCCAGTTTTCATCTGGTTTTACAGGATGGCGGTTTGGCGGTTGTGTTTTTTTTTTTTTGTTTTGTCCAGTGTCTTGTTTGTCTCCTGGTCCAGTATGATCAGTCGAGTCAGTGTCGTATAGTGTTTTCCAGTCCTAGCCTTTCTTTTCCCCAGTCACTGTCCCCCCCACGTGTCTGCTGAATTCCATGAACTTGTCCATCATTCCGGGGTCATCCATGATTGCTGGTAAGTTTACTCTTGTTATGGACATGCTTATTTCCGCCTCTGTTTCTAGTCTTTTCCTCGTAAATCTTGGGCATTCAGTAAGCAGATGGATTATGTCCTCGCTGGTTTGGTCGTCACATCTGCATGTCGGGTTATCTGTCAGCTTAAATTTGTGTAGATAGGCCGCAAACCCCCCATGTCCAGTTAGGATTTGGGCTGTCAAAGAGTCAATGTCGAGTCTTGCCATTATTTTTACAGCACGTCTGACATCGGGCATAAATGCTTTTGTGGTTTCTGCTGTGTCTCCATTCGTGTAGCGATTTTGCCATATCGTGATGGTTTCCTCTCGTGTTGAGCGCTTTGCGAAGGAGATCGGAAAGTCCACGTAGATGGCTCTTCTCTTTATATTGACGGCCGCCTCCTTTGCTAGCTCGTCTGCTCGCTCGTTGCCTAGTGTTCCCTCGTGAGCTTTAATCCAGTACAGTTTTAATGTCTGCCCTCGGTTGGTGATTCTGTGTATGTTCTGCACTGTTTTCAGCGCCAAAGGGTGCACCAGGGGCTCCGAGTTTAGGGCGTCAAGTGACGACCTGGAGTCGGTCAGGATATTGACTGACGCCCACTTTTTCTTCATTATGACTTCGGTTGCCTCTTTTATTGCCAGGAGTTCAGCCTGGAACACAGTACAGTGTTCCGCCAGTCTGAATTTCCTAAAGTCCACCTCTCTTCCTCCGTCCCAGATTGTGAGGGCGGCGCCGACCTTCCCCGTGATTTTGCTACCATCAGTAAAAATCAATTTCCCTGTTATGCCCAATTCGCTGATTATTTCTGGGGTGAGCGCGTCCAGGCACGTGTATTTTAACTTTTTGCGTGTTGCCGGATGTTCTAGTTCGGCGTGCTTCACTCGGGGTTCCAGTTTGTAATCTTCTGTCAGATTTCTTAACGGGCGTCCTCTCCGGGTCTCGTATAAACGGGCGTGCTCCTTGATTTGCAAGTCCAGGGGAAGGAGTCTCGCCAGAATCATGGCCGCGTGTTTAGATGTAGTTTTGTGCGTCCGGCCGATCTTCTGAGCGAAGCCCCTCTGCACCGCCGACAGTTGCTTTTGAATGTAGAGCTTCTCCAGCTCGACCGCCCATACCCCCGCTCCGTAGGATAAGATTGGTACGATTACCGCTGTATAGATTTTCCTGATGATTTCCGAGTTCAGGCCCCAGGTCACCTTTGCCGCACGGGATAGTTGGCCGTAGATGGATAGGGCCTTGCAGGTAACCTGCGACACATGCTTTGCGAAGGTGAGTTTGGAGTCGATGGTGATACCCAGAATTTTGATTTCTGTGCTTATGTCCAAATGTTCCCTTCCCATTCGGAGTATTGGGTTGTCATACTTGAGTTTTCTGGTTATCACCATCGACTTCGTCTTGAGCGGCGCAAACCGCAGCTTATTTGCGCGGCCCCATCTCTGTACCAATCGGAGCGCCTTGTTTGCTTCGTCCTGTATCTTAATCATCTCGGTACCCGAGAACACCAAGACCACATCATCCGCGAACGCCTGACAATGCACCCCTGTTTCCTCGAGCTCGTTCAGGAGCGGATCCAGAAGAATATTCCAAAAGAATGGTCCTGCCACTGACCCCTGGACGCATCCTTTTGTTGTCTCCCGTACTGCCTGTTTGCCCAGGTAGTTCACCCGTACCGTCCTATTGCTCAGGTAGTCCTCTACCATCCTCCACAGATTCAAGGGGCATCCCAGCCTGGCCAGCTGGATCTTTATGGCCGGCCACCACGCGCCGTCGAAAGCGCCCTCTATGTCCAAGGATATTACAACTACTACTTCTTTTTTGTTCCGTTTTTCCCGTATATAATTCACTAGGTCATAGAGGGCATCTTCCGTACTGCGCTGTGGTGTGAAGCCGTATTGTCTCGGATTTAGTCTGTGGAGGAGGTGCCACTGGAGTCGTTTTACAACGATCTTCTCGAGTATCTTCCCCGTTATGGATAATAGCCCAATTGGCCTATATGCCTTCGCCTCGTTGTAATTGTTGCGGCCAGGTTTCCGGAGGATGATTACTTCGGCTGTTTTCCAAGGTTCTGGGAATTTGGCTAGGTCCAAGCATTTGTTCATAATCCCCAACAGAGTCTCCGGGGCGCGTCTGATCGCGGCTAGGCAGATGTCCGCCGTCAGACCATCCGCTCCCGGGGCCTTTTTTATGCTGAACGATTCAGCCGCTGTAATTAGCTCGTCTATTGTTATAGGCGGGTCGTCTTGATTTTGAGGCATGGCGTTCTTTGCCTCTTGCCTCACCGCAGTGTGCTGGTCTTCATCGTCCTCAAGCGTGTCGCCCGGGAAGAAGATGTCGGCCATGTGCTCTACCGATTCACTGTCGCTCAGGGTGCGGCCGTCTTTTATCATCGGCTCGTCTTCGCTTCGTTTATGGGTGGCTCGAATCACTCGATATATCGAGTCCCACATCGTCTCCTGTTGCTGTCTGCTGCAGAATTCCACCCAGCTATTTGTTTGGGCGGCTTTTGCTGCTGATTCGTATGCGCTCTTGCTGTTCAGGTATTCCTCAATAACATACTCGCGTCTTGTTTGTGCTGCGCATCGGATCCTATGCTTTTTGGTTATCATCTCCTTCCTCATATTGGCCAGTTTATCGGTCCACCATGGGATGGGAGGCTTGGTGTAGGTTCGAACCTTTGGAATGGCGGAGTCACTAGCTTTTTGCAGCGCTATGATGTATCTTGCCACTGCGTCTTCCAGTTTGTCGCCTGTATCAATCTCCTGTATTTCCCTTTGTGACAGCTGTGCCCCCCTTAGGTTGTTGTCGATCTCTTGTTCGAACATGGTCCAATTTGCTTTTTTACAATTGTAAACCCGTGTTGTTCTCTTACGTATTTCCATCTTTACCTTCGCTTTGACCACGTAGGTGATGGCATTGTGATCTGAGTTTACCAAGCCCGTATTCACTTCCCAGTTTTCGACCTTTCCGTACAGGTCGTCGGTACAAGCGGTTATGTCGACGATACTTGTACATGGCCTCCCGTTGCGTATAGTCTCGAATGTGGGCTGGTTTCCCGTGTTGAGCAGGTTTAAATTGTTGGCGTGGATGAAATCGCTGAGTTCTTTCCCTCTGTGGTTTTCGCGAACGCTGCCCCACCACGGGCTCCACGCGTTCACGTCCCCTCCTACAATCGTGTGTCTACTTCCTACCTTGTTGAGTATACGCAGTACGTGGTCCAAGTATTCTTCCATCCGCTGGTCCTCTTCGAAGTAAACGGAGATAAGATTTAGCGTTTTACGTTCGGTTTTGATGCTAACGAACGCTACGTTTTCGGTGACTAGGGTTTGGTCCTGGATCAGTATTATTCCAGGGTTGTGCACAATGATCGCAGCTTTCACCGGTTTTTGACCCGTCCTGTTTGCCTGGATCACTCTAACTCCAGCGTGTGCGGATACGACCCCCGCTGCTCCCACGTAGGGCTCCTGCACCATGCTTACGTCCGTTCTTCTGGTTTGGGCTGTCATAGTTAGTTCTGCGGTGGCCAGCTTGCTTCTTTGTAAATTCGCCTGTATAATGCTAAGATTTCCTTGGGTGCCCTTAGCAATACGAAATGCTAGATCTCGCTATGGCGTCCCATCTTTTCCTCACGTAGCACTCCTCGTCGAAGGCGGAGTGATCCGTTTTCTCCACTTTGGCTGACTGGCAATTTACGCACATGGGCCGCTCGCCGTTTGCCCACACCGGGCAGTCCGCCCTGAGGTGGCTACCGCCGCAGTGGCTGCAGGACTCGGTGTTCGCCTTGCAGTATTTGCGCCCGTGGCCGTAGCCCAGGCACTTGGTGCACTGGACCAACGGAGATTGGTCTGCGGCGGTGCACCTCTGTAGGTCGATGTGCACTTTGCCGACTCTAGTTATTGCGTTCCATACTTGGGGTGATACCTGAAGAACGGCATGACACTCGTGTGGGTTTCTGGTCCTCCTCCTATACTTGACCACCGCCCGGTACTCCTCCTGCGGTATTGATCCCACGAGGTGCTCGTTCTGTTTCTTGATAGATTCAAGTATCTCCTCATCTGTGTTGTAACTTAGGACGTTGCGGATTATTAGAAGAGGATCCTTATTCAGTGCATCTTCTATATTAAGTTTTCCGCTTCCTTCTAGTTTACTTTTTAGCTTATTAACCGTCTCTTTGGAGGAGCAGCTAATGATGACCTTCTGGTTTCTTGCTTTGCGGATCCGCTCCACCGCGACCCCGCTCATTCGGGCGTCTGCGGCTCCGCGCACGCATTTCAGAACGTCATCACTGGTGTCCTTAGCCTCTTTTGACGATACGATGATCGTGTAGTTCGGGCTTTGTTTGTCCCTAGGTTCAGCTTGTTTCGCCGCAGCCGCTTCGGCATACGTTCTTCCCATGCTGGTCTCTTCAACGATGCTGGCCAGTTTTCTCCCTGTTTCCTGGAGCTGTTTATTGAGAGCTGTTGCTTGCTGGATGTTGTGTTGTTGATTGCTCTTGGTGAGCAGGTCGAGTACGTCAAACGAGATGATTTGGCGCACTGACCTGACTTCCTTGAGCAATTCCTTTATGTCTGGCTTGATTTCAGCTGCCTGTTTCTCCGTTGCCAGGTCGGTTAACGTCTGAGTGTGCTCCTGCTCCCGTTTGGCAAGTTGGTTTGCCGCAGTTGTTCTACTTCGTTCAAGCTGCGTAAGCAGCGTCTGTCGGGATTCACTGAGTCGAAGCACTATTTCGAACATAGCCCCCAGATTCTCTAAGACTTTCTCCTTTATGCTCGTTTTGATGTTTCCCGACTGCTCCATTTGTTCCTTGGCCTCCTGGAACAGTCGGTTTGCAGTGAGGGGGAGGGTTGAGAGAATCTGGGAGGTCTGTTCTCCGGCGGAGTCCCGGCTAGATTGGCTTGGAGCCGCATTGGAGGTGTCGCTGTCGCTTGCGTGTGTCTGGGCGATATCTTGGATCCTCTTTGTGTACACTTTCTTCCGTACCACGGGCTCGGCGCGTGCTTCGCCCGCTGCCGGCCGTGGTCCTTTGGAGGTCACACTGGATTGAGACATCGCTGACGTATATGGCCGCTAGATGTTCTTCGGTAGTGGTCTGCTTGATGGCTTAGTGGTGGGTAGGTTTGTAAATGATTTTATTTCCCTGTTCTTATTAATTGTATTTTCTTTTCTTTCAGGTGGCGTGTGCGGTTGGTGGCGTGTGCAGTTAGTGTCGTCAGCAGGTAAGTACTTTTCTATTGGTGTATTAGTAAGATTTTTATTTTAATTATTTTTCTTTTTTTTGTTAAAAGATTAAAAAAAAAAAATTTTGTGAAAAATTTTCCCCTTTTATCCTACCTTCCTATAAGGGAGGGTGGGAGGGCAATTCGAATTCCGTTTTTCGCTAATATCTCCCCAGGGGATGAAACCAGGGGGGTGCAAGTGGTGTCAAAAGTTGCGTCTAATAAATGCCTATCTGATTAGTTATAAAAGAAAATGAAAATAATAAAAATGGAAAATTTTTCTTAAGAAAAACTGATTTTTGCTGATTAAAAAGTTAATTATCTCCTAAGGGATGAATCCCTCGGGGTTGTCGTGTATTAATGAAATATGCCCAGAAACTATCTTTAAATTGTTACAATAAAATAAAACTACTTGAATCGAAAATAAAAAATTTTTCCTAACAAAAAGTGAATTTTACAAGTTAATAAAATAATTTCAACCCTTAACAATAACCGAGGGGATGTTTCGGTGTCGACGCTAAGGGTGTCGTTAGACGCGCCTCTTTTAGTACTCGATATCGCCCCTGGACTCGGATATCTTAGGAAGAAAGCTTAAAAAGTTATTAAATGAAAACTATTAATTTAATAAATTTAGTATGTAAAATAAACAAAATGGCGTCAGATAAGCCTAAAAACGAAATAATCAAAAAACCAACAATACTATAAGACGGGGATGAGCAAAAAGAATAATAAAAACCAAAATTATGACTACCTAGCACGACCGTACCTAGCTTTAAATGTTGGGTTAGGTTAGGTTTTTTTTTTTTTTTTTTTATTTGGGTTTTTCACTATTTTCTTCCCCATGGGAGGAGGGAATCAGTTTTTGCGGGTAATATTTTTTTTCAACGTGTTAATTTTATTGTTAGGGATGGGTGAAAATTTTAAAGTTATATCATAATATAGTCAGCGTGCGGAAGCTATTTTGCCATTTCTTAATTTGTTATATACTTATTTTCTCAGTTTCATATTGTTTTGTAATTTCTATTCGTGTTCAAGATAGCTTCCGCATGTTGTTTGTGGAAGTTATTTATGTTCGCTAGTTATTTGTTTTAATTTGATTACAGAATGTTAAGGTCAGAGATATTTAACAATTTATGACTATTACTTTTTTATACATTATACAAGATATTTAAACATATTCAAATTACTTTTTCTGATTGTCTAGCTAGTTGACATGAGGTTGTACATACGTTATATTTATGATTTTAGTGGTTAGCAATTATACAGTTTTATTTCTGGGGTGGTTGTGAGAATCAAAATATTTACATATAATTGAGAGTTGCTATTAAGTAGCTATTATTCTAAGTTTAGATATTTACTTTAGTCTTAAAATTATATTAATTATATTTACATAATAAAAAGTGTGGATTGTAAGATTTGTAAATGATAGTAATGATAAATGAGATAGATATGAGTTTACATAATTGAAAATTGCTATTTAGTAGCAGTGGTAAAATTTATGATGAGAGTTTTACAATACTATTATGTTTAATTTGGATATTATGACTCTATTTTTGAAATTTGTATTAACATTTACATAATGAAGAGTATAGTTTGTAAAGTTTGAGGTTTACATACTATGTAATAATAAAAGTGGATGAAAAATTTAAAGATTAGGATTTTTGTGATACAAAGCTAAGTGAGGAAGATATTTACATTCTTATTTACATTATTTTCTACAAGTGCGCAAGTCACAAGAATGGACCTTTACAACAGAGTAAGTATTTTACAATATAAGTATTTTACAGCAATATGACAATGTGCACCAATATGGTGCGAAGGTAAATGGTACTGGTGAGGCTATGTTTTACAATTTTGGCAGTACTACAAATATACAAGGTAAGGTAATTTTACTTAATTCTAACTATATTGATATTTTGATTGAGACCTTGTCTAATTTATTTTCTTTTTATTACAGGTACACAGATCGTGACCAGAAGGACTCAGGTATTTTTTTTTTTTTTTTTTTTTTTTTTTTTTTTTTTTTTTTTTTTTTTTTTTTTTTTTTTTTCATACTTATATCTATGTTGCATGTGTGCACCATCTCGCCATGCTGGGACCGCATTGGTACAATGCGGCCTACATCCGGGATTCCTGCTGCGCGTTGGCCGTCTTCCCTCTTCGTGGTAGAGCTGCGATGGGGTGTTGGCATTGACACAATGCCCCTCCCCAGTCAGTGAATATTCAGTTGGTCCTAGGCGGTCCGTGTGCCCTCACACGGGGCCAGGGCCCTTGCTTAGTCCGGGTATTATTTGGTTGTTGGTGGTTTTAATTTTTAGGTCATAATTTATGGTTGGGTCCACCGGTTATCCGGCATAGCTGTTTAGTGTCGTGTCATGTCAGCGTCTTATGTTTGTCCTGTCAGTATGAGTGTGTTTTAGTCCTTTGTCCTGTGGTCCATTTGAGTCGATTGATTTGGGTCAATACAGTCATATGTCAGTCGGAGGATTATCTATCTTGGGGAAGCGCTGGACGATACCTATTGGTACGCCACGGATGAACGTGCAATGGCGTCCCAGCGCTTTCTTACGGGACAATCCCCGTCGAATGCCGAATGATCTACCTTATCCTGTTTTGCGGCGTGACAGTTGACACACGTCGCCTTCTCCCCCGTAGTCCAGGCCGCACAGTCCGCCCTCATGTGGTTGCCACCACAGTGGCTGCACGAGTCGGTCGTCGCCTTGCAGAACCGCTTGCCGTGGCCATAGCCCAGGCACTTAGTGCACTGGACTAAGGGCGACTGGTCGGCAACGGTGCACCTCTGGAGGTCGATATGGACGCGTCCTGCCGTGACAAGTGCTCCCCAGAGGTGTGGCGACACCTGCAAGACGACGTGGCTCTCTTGCGGGTTCCTGGTCCTTCGCCTATATCGTACTGCGATCCTATAATCACCCGGGGGTATTGCTCCCACGAGGTCGCTGTTTTGTACCTTGATAGACTCGACGATGTCTTCATCCTTATTATAGTTGAGCACGTTGCGCACAATTATCAGCGGGTCTTTATTACGTGCATCTTCCACTTGAAGTTTGGTATCCCTATCCTTTAAGCGGTGCTTCAGCCGGTCCATTGTCTCAACGGAGCCACAGCTGATTATGACCTTCTGGTCCTTGGCCTTCCTTATACGGTCCACCGCCACCCCACTGTTCCGGGCATCGGCGGCTGTTCGAATCCGTTTAAGGACGTCGTCGGTTGTGTCCCTCTCGACTGTTGAAGACACGATTATCGTGTGGCTCGGTTTCGGCCTCTCGAACGTGGGTTTCGGTCCTGAAGCTGCGGCTGCCTCTGCGTATGTCTTTTTAAGACATGCCTCTTCTACCATATTCGCGAGCTTCAGTCCCGTTTCCTGCAACTGCTTATTGAGGGCCGTCGCCTGTTGCACGTGCTGCTGTTGTGTGGACTTTGAGATCAAGTCGATTACGTCGTACGATATCAGTTGCCTGACCGACTTGACCTCTTTCAGCAGCTCCTTGATGTCGGGTTTGACGTCAGCGTCCTTCCGCTCGGCAGCTAGCTGGGATAGCTGCTGGGCGTACTCCAGCTCTTTTCTCGCCAGTTGGTGCGCCGTAGATGATCGTAGCCTCTCCAGTTGCTGCTGGAGCGTCTGCCGCGACTCATTAAGCCGAAGAATGATTTCAAACATTCCCCCCAAGTTCTCAAGGACTTTCTCCTTGATCGTGGTTTTCAGGTTGCCCGACTGCTCCATCTGCTCCTTGGCCTCTTGGAACAGTCGGTTGGCCGTAACAGGAAGGGTGGAAAGAACTTGGGAGGTGTTAGGATCACCACCGGAGTCCCTGCTGGACTGGCTGGGGACGTTGGATGTGTCGCTGTCGGTTACACCGGCTGCTAACGTCTGCTGTACATCCAACATCCGCTTGGTGAAGGCTTTCTTCTTCAAAGCGGCTGCTTCAATGTCCTTCTTGGTCTGTGGCGGGTCCATGAGTCGGGATCCTTTAGACGATCCGCTGCTTTGGGACATGTTTGGGCTGGTTTCAGTTGTGGTGGAATTTGGAAAAATGAAGGTAGGTATTTCTAGATGAGGTTATCAATTTTTGTATGTAAGTATTTCTTGACGATATAGTAAATGAGTATTTCTAGACGATATAATTTTATATGTATTTATGTATTTTCTTTTCCAGGTGCGGTGCGGATATCCGGTGACACAGTACCCGTGTCAGGTTCTCGAGGTGGCAGGCTGATAGATGAAACCAGTCCGGTCCTTCTACGACGTCAGATACCGAAGATAGGCCGATGCAGGTCTTGGGGTATTGTGGGGGTAAGGTAAGGGGTATTGGGAGGGGGAATTTGGGAAATGTGTTGGGGCAGAAAGAAGCGCGCGGTCCCGGCCAAGCAGTAGAAAAAAGTCCGGTCCGGATCCGATGTCGGGATCCGGAGTTGTGGCCCGGGGGGGTGAGGTAGGTTCCAGCAGGTGGGGGGGGGGGAAGGTAGGTTTCGTGGGTCGAAGTTTGGTGGGGTTGGAAAAATTTTTGGAAAATTGCGGGGGTGGGTGTAGGTGTGCGTGGGAGGAAGAGGTGGCGTGGGTGGCAACTATCAACTTAGAAATATTTTGGCAATTTTTATATGGGACGGGACTTAGAAAAATTTTTGATCAGTTTACTATGGAGCCAGGACTTAGAATATTTTCACAAAGTTACAAGGGAGGATAGGTATAGGTGTAGGTATAGGTATAGGTAAAAGGTGTAGGTATTGGTTTAGGTATGCGTGGGAGGGCAATTGGTATACGTGGGTGGTGTGGGACTACGTGGGGTGGTATGCAAGAGAGAGACGATGTACTACGGGGGACAGGGACGGCTAATATGAGGTATAGGTATAGGTATGATAGGTATAGGTATAGGTATGCGTGGGTGGACAGTTGGTGTACGTGGGTGGTGTGGGACTGAGTAGGTTGTTATGCAAGACAGGGAAGGGAGATATACTACGGGGAGCAAGGACGGCTGATATGAGGTGTAGGTATAGGTGTAGGTATGGGTATATGTACGATAGGTATAGGTGTAGGTATGCGTGGGTGGAATACGTGGGAGGGAGACAAGGAAGGGTAGTGTGCTAGACAGGGATGACTAGCACGCTATGGGAGACAGGGAAAGGTGGTGTGCTAGACAGAGGAAACTAGCACGCTTGGGGGACAGAGAAAGAGAATTTAATGAGTAACGTGCTAGACCGAGAAGACTAGCACGCTATGGGGGACAGGGAAAGATAGTGTGCTAGAGCGGGAACACTAGCACGCTATGGGGGACAGGGAAAGGTATCGTGCTAGACGAGGACGACTAGCACGCTATGGGGGACAAGGAAGATAAATGTGGATAGTGGTGTGGGAGACAGGGATGGTGGTTTGTTATGTAGGACAGAGGAAGGTGATATGGAAGACAGGGAAGGCAGGCACGCTTGGGGGACAGGGAAAGATTAATATGAACAGTGATACGGGTAACAAGGATGGAGATACTTTTGCATAAATTTTCCACTATATTTTATGCAGATGATTATGCAGACAATTATGCATACTTTAAACACACGGCCCAAATCTACTACTTTAGTTTTCCTTAAATATCTCAAAAACTACAGGTTCAAAAATTTTGAAATTTTACACACGTATTCACTATTAAATTTAGAGTCTAATGAACTAAAAACGTCTATATGTTCTCGATCTTATTTACGAGATAATTGGATTCAAACTTAGCTGATTTTTAGTCCCAACTTCGATGCGTCGTAACTTTTCCGTTAGTTTTCCAATTTTCACGTATGATAGCTTGTTTTAAAGGTCTCACTGTGTTTAACAATCGTACGTTTTCAGAATTAATGCGACGCCTCTGTATCCAAAATTAGCCCGCTCGTATTTCTTAGTTTTTCACCTATAACTTTCCCGTTTTTCACGGGAAAAATCTGAAACTGGTGTCCACTTAAGCAGCTAAAAGAGGGCTTTCTAACGACACAATAAAAATAGGGGGTCGACGCTTAAAATAACGCAGCGTTTGCGTTTTAAAGTTTTGAACTTTTGAAATTTTGAAGTTTTTCCTAATTTTCTTAGCACTTAGCACTTTTCCGAAATTTTCACTATCACAATCACTTAAATGGCGCTTAGCTCTTTGATTTAACACCAAATTCACAAGAATCGGAGCACTTTTTACCACTTAACTGATTTTACGAACTTTTATTGACTTTAATTATTCACGGAGCGTTATTACAACACAAAATACGTGACCGCACGCTACCGCGGCTTGACGCGAACTGGGGGTTAGGTTAGGTTAGGTTAGGTTAGGTTAGGTTTTTTTTTTTTTTTTTTTTTTTTTAATGATTTAAACACCTTTGACGTGGTCAAAGCTTACTATGTCAAACTAAAAGATTTTAACATTCTAGTGATTAAATCTTACCCTTAAGGGGTTTCATCGTCATTAAATCAGTGTAGCATTCGAATTTACTTTAACTTAAAATTTTTGTGTTTGGATTGAGGGTACATATCTTTTGCTTTTACATGTTTCATTTTACATTATTATGTGTGTTACGAGAGAGAGATACTGTTTGATATTATTTATTTATTCGTTTGTGTATTACTTTATTATTATTAATAACTTTAACTTTAAATTTTTGGTTGGGATTGAGGGTACTAATCCTTTGATTTTACATTATTATATGTGTTACGGGAGAGATGCTGTTTTATATTATTTATTTATTTGTGTATGTATTAATTTATTATTATTATTATTAACTTAAAATTTTTTGGTTGGGATTGAGGGTGCATCTTTTTTTTTTTTTTTTTTTTTTTTTTGATTTAACATGTTTGATTTTTACATTATTATATATTTTACGAGAGAGATACTGTTTTTATATTATTTATTAGTTTGTTTATGTATTGATATATTATTATTTATCTATTTATTTATTATTGTTTTTACCATTATATCTATATTTTCTATTTTTCAGGGGGACTTCCCTATGGAGTTGCATGTAAGAATAATGCTCAGCGATACCAGCAGGACTAACTACTATATTTACAATACAAGTAAGTTTTTTTTTTTTTTTTTTTTTTTTTTTTTTTTTTTTTTTTTTTCCTATTTTCTTTTTTTTACTTAACTATGTTATTAATTATTGCTACTAGTATTATTATAATACTGGTATACAATTATTTATTTTCTTGCCGTTTCTCTTATTTACTATATTAACTATTTTGTGTGCGTACCTTAGAAATAGGTTTTTATGTTCCTTAATCAGAATTGAAAGGTTCCCTGCACTTACTTTTAGCTTTAAATTATTTTCCAGATCGAGTCTATCCACACAATGTATTGGGCAGGCCGTCAGTAAGTGGACGATCGTCTCCTCAACTCCCGGCTCACAGGCGCACGATGGGTTCTCCTTACACCTGAATCGGTTCAGGTATTCGGAGAACCCACCGTGCCCTGTCAG
Source organism: Napeogenes inachia (assembly GCA_959347355.1). Lineage (NCBI taxonomy): Eukaryota > Metazoa > Arthropoda > Insecta > Lepidoptera > Nymphalidae > Napeogenes > Napeogenes inachia. The sequence continues at coordinate 98,874 of OY365794.1, read as the reverse complement.
CATCTGAGTTGTAATGCCGGCAGTCTCCATCTTCCGAACGATCCTGTACGCGTCCACCGCGCACGGGAAGAACAGCTTGGTAATAGAGGCGGTTTCGCCCTCCCCGTACCGCTTGTTCCATTCGACAAGCGTAGTCTGACGGAGACTTCGCTTGACGAATGAAACCGGACACAACTCGTAGTCAGGAGCTTTCCTCAGCGTCAGAGCGGCCTCCTTGGCGAGGCTATCAGCTCGCTCATTGCCCCCAAGCCCTGCGTGTGCCTTGACCCAGAATAACGATATTCTCTTACCCTGGGCCATGCCACGAAAGATATTGGCTCTGGCTTTCACTGCCAGGGGATGAAGGGCATGACGGTTAATCACCGTCAGAAGAGCGGCTGTGCTATCGCTGAGGATGCCGAACGTGGACTCGCCTCGCCTGAGGACCTCATCAGTTGCCCTACACAGGGCCAGCAGTTCTGCCTGGTAGACGGTACAGTGGGCTGAGAGAGCAAGCTTGAGGGCCCTGGTTTCGACCCCGCCCTTCCATATAGAAAGCGCGGCGCCGACCCGGCCCTCAATCTTGCTCCCGTCCGTGAAAATGCGTACTTCGATGCTGTCGACGCGTTTAAGTTGTTCTGCGTCCACCAGGCTTTCGAACTCCAATCCCGTGCAAGCCGCGGGATGAGGCACCTCCATCGCCGGGACCATTCGCTCGACCCCCCTACCCCCTAGCCACGGCTGGACTACTCCTCTCTTGGCCTCGTACAGCGAGGCGACCTCACGGACTCGGAGGTCCAGAGGGAGCATTCCAGCCAGGATCAGGGACGAGTGCAAGGAGACCGTGCGATAGGCCTTACACAGCTTTTGGGCGAATCCGCGCTGTACCACGTTCAGCTGCTTTTGAACGCCGAGTTTGTTTACTGCCCCGTGCCACGCGCCGGCCGCGTACAGAATCGTCGGCTCAACCGCTGCAACGTAGATGGTCCGGATCACCTCGGGATGTAATCCCCAACTGATCCGGGCCATCCGCGCCAGCTTTTTGTAGATGTTTATCGCCTTCTTGCAAACTGCGGAGACGTGCGTGTTAAATGTTAGTTTGTGGTCGATGGTGAGACCGAGGATTTTTATGTCCTTTGACAGACCAATGTCTATACCGCCCATGCTGAGGCGTGGGGTATCGTACTTTAGTTTTCGCGTAATGACCATCGCACAGGTTTTTTGCGGTGCGAATTTGAGCTTTATTCCGATACCCCACTCCCGAACATGGTCGAGAGAGGCATTGGCCTGTCGCTCTATCTCGAGTGCAGTCTCACCATCGAACACCATCACTATATCGTCCGCAAAGGCCTGCACATATACTGCCCTTCGTTCCAAGGACTTAAGCAGGGGATCCAACAATAGGTTCCATAGCAGGGGACCTCCTATTGACCCCTGGACACAACCTTTCTCCGTGGAGCGTCTGCACTCCTCGCCCGCGTACCTAACCCTCACCCCTCTGTCACTCAGGTAGCTGCTCATCACTCGTCTCAGATTAGCGGGACACTTTTCCTCAGCCAGTCGTACGTTTAGAGCCGGCCACCAGGCACTATCGAAGGCGCCCTCTATGTCCAGGGACACCACAGTGACTATCCTCTTCTGATGGAGTCTAGCCACTATGTGCCCCATGAGATCATAAAGGGCGTCTTCGGTACTCCTTTGCGGCATGAAGCCGTACTGGCGAGTACTCATACTTGGCAATAGGTAGAATCTGAGACGATTGACGAGCATCCTCTCAAACAACTTCCCCAGGACAGGTAGTAGCCCAATGGGCCTGTAAGATTTTGGAGCGGAGTAGGATTCCTTTCCTGGCTTTTTCAGCACCACCACCACGGCCTCCTTCCATATCTTTGGAAAATGGCCGTGGCGGAGGCACTGATTAAGCAGTTCCAGAAAGAGTGAGGGGTTAACATCAATGGCGTGGGTACAGATGTCGGCAGTGAATCCGTCGGCTCCCGGGGCTTTTTTGCTGTTAAATTTCGAGAGGGCATCGATCATTTCGCTTTCAGTAAAGGGTGGGTCATCATTATGATGGTCTTCTATTTCTTCCACTTCCTTTGCCTTCCTTCGAATACAGCGATGTCCTTCATCGTCTGTACTTTGGTCGTCCTTCGGGTAAAAGGTTTCGGCGAGCAGTTGTGTCGATCTCTTCGCATCTAAGTGGTCCCCTTGGTGGATGAGTAGCTGGTCTTCTTCTCTTACTGTGGCCCGTCCTATCACCCTGTATATTCCCTCCCAAAGTCCTTCTTTGCTTTCTTTGCTACAGAATTTCCTCCAACTATCGACTTGTGCCTTTCTTACTTCACTTTCATACATCTCCTTCTGTTCTATGTACTGTGCAACTACCCACTCTCTACGAATCGGTGCTGCGTTCCTGATTCTTCGCCTTTTTGTGTTCACTTCTCTCCTTAACCCTGCGAGCTTCTCCGACCACCACGGCATTGCAAGTGTTTCTCTCTTTTTACATTTTATTAGTGTTTCATCGCACGTTTGTTTCATTATTTCACTATATTCTCTACTTGCTTGCTCTAGTTCTAAGATGTTATCAATATTTTTCGGGTTAAAATTTCTGTCGCAAAGTAGATTAGCCATTTTTTCTTTAAATTCCCCCCATCTAGCTTTTTTAGTCTTGTAGATTCTAGTCGTGCGTTCTATTCTAGTGCCCCCCGCTCTGTCCAAATTTATGTTAAATGCAATGCCGTTGTGGTCGGAGCTGACAAATCCCTCCTCGACTTTCCATGAATCGATAAGGGTGAGCATATCGCCCGTGCATGCCGTGATATCCACGTGGCTGCTGTATCGCACTCCACCCCTTATCGTATCAAAGGTAGGAATGTGTCCGCTGTTCAGGATTTGCAGGTCCATTTCCTGAAGAACCCCCCGCAATCTCTCGCCTCTGCTGTCCTCAACGCCACTACCCCACCAGGTACTTTTAGAATTTGAGTCCCCTCCAAAGACTGTGCGCTGGGACCTCGTCTCATGCGTGACTCTTTTTAGCTGTTGCAGGTATGGGCCAAGAGACTCCCTCGGCTCGAAATAAAAGGACACCAGCGTGATCTTCCAGGCACTGGTTCGGATCCCCACCACCACGATGTTGTTGGTGGTGAGTTTCGGGTACTGGACTACGTCTAGCTGGTGATCGAACACCACGATCGCTGCCTTGACCGTCCCTTCTCCTGGTCCAGTGTTCTGAAAGACCCTTACGCCCTGGTATCCCTTCATTCTGCCTAGTGATCCCACATAGGGCTCCTGCAACAAAGCAATTGCTGCCTTACGCTTGGAGGCTTCAAGCAGGAGTTCTTCGGTGGCAAGCTTCTTTCTCTGGAGGTTTATCTGCAGCACTCTGTATGGGGGTCTATCCCTCGAGGGGACCTTAACACCGGTATTGGGTAGTTGACCTTGCTATCTTGTCCCATTTAGCTCTTACCGGGCACAAGTCGCTGAGGGCACCATGACACGCATTGCTCAGTTTCTCCCTTTGGCAATTGCAGCAACTGGGCTCTGCGCCAATCGCGTATTCTGGGCACTCCGCTCTCATGTGGAGGCCCCCGCAGTGGCTGCATACAGGTTCAGTCGTAACGCAGAATTTTTTGGTGTGGCCATATCCCAGACATAGGGAGCACTGCACCAAGGGTGATTGGTCTGCTACCCTAATGGGTTGCAGATCGATGTGCAACCTCCCCATTCCTATGGCGCGGGTCCAAATGGCCGGAGAGACCCTGAGCACGACGTGGCATATGTGAGGGTTACGTGCACTTCTCCGGTAGAGCACTGACATTCTGTCCTGCCCCGGATCTAGGTCTGAGACCACTTCGCGGTTTCTGGTTCTTATGGCCTTGAGCAAGTCTTCGTCTTTATGTGTTCTCAGGACGCTATAGAGAATAAGAAGGGGATCTTTATTCTTGACCTCTTCAATTTGCAGGCTCTTATCTTGTTCCTCCAGTCTTTTCTGCGCCCTCTTTCTTTCCTCTTCTGTCTTATATCCTATTATGACCCTCCTATCTTTCGCCTTTCTTACTTTCTCCACTTTCACCCATCCATCATCTCTGCTAGCTACCTTTCTAAGTCGCTCCATTACTTGCTCTCCAGTTTCTTTTTCGTCCTTTGACGTGATTACTACCGAATGCAGTGTCCTCCGGTCCGAAACCTGTTTATCTAATCCGTTAGCAACAACTCCTGCGTACGTAATTTCTTTGTTATTTTCTCTCTCTTTCTCTCTCTGATCTTGTTTTTCTATTCTTTCTTTTAGTTCCAACATTACTTTTCCGTTTTCTTTTATCAGCCTTTCATTTTCCTCAATTTTTCTAATTATATCATTGCCAGAGGGGGTGATTCTATCTAATGCTTCCGTAGTTTTTGTAGGTTCACCTTTTTTCAACCTTTTTCTCTCCTCTTCATATGCTTTAATAATCTTTACTAGTAGATCCGTCCTATCTTCGACTTCCTTTCTAATTTCTCGTTTTATGTTCCTCGCTATGCTCAGCTGATGTTTTATTATTTCGCTGCATCGTGTCGCAGCAGAGCATCGGTTTTGCGGTGTTGGTATCATCACTGAAGACTGTAGGCCGGATATCTCTCTAATATTTGTAGGCTGTGACTGCGCCCTCGTCTCCCCGCTCAGGTGGGTTCCTTCTCGCAATTCAAGTTCATCCACACTGCGTCTCACCGGTTTGATTGGTCGATTTTCAACCCCGGGGCTAGTTTTGTCGGCTGGGGAGGCCGGACTAGACGGCGAGGCAGTCGAGCTCTTTGCTGGCGTTCTAAACATTGTCAAAGGTGTGCGTCGTTAAGTCGTAAGGTATAACTAAGTTTAAATAAACTAAAGTCAAATCAACTTAAGGTTGTATAGGGGAAATTGTATATTTAAAAGAAGAAAAGGGCTTTCTTTACCAAATATGGTAAACAAAAGTCAAATAAAATAATGAAAGTAAATTATTTATTTAAACCTAATTGAGGTATCGCAGTTGATACCCAAGTGTATGTTTGGAAATGCCAAAAATGGCTCTAGTCGTTTATAAAATAAAAATTTTCCCCTAAAATTTTTGCCCCCCGGTCTTTAGTGTCTGTACAGGGCGGGAGGGAGGGCAATTTAAATCCCGTTTTTCGCTGATAACTCCCCAGGGGATGAAGTCAGGGGGGTGCAAGTGGTGTCAAATTGTGCGTCTTACAAATACCTATCTGACTTATTAATATAATAAATGAAAATGTTGAAAATGGAAAATTTTTTCTAAGAAAAACTGTTTTTTAATGATAAAAAAGTCAAATATCTCCTAGGGGATGAAACCCTCGGGGTTGTCGTGTATTAATGAAATATGCCCAGAAACTATCTTTAAATTGTTACAATAAAATAAAACTACTTGAATCGAAAATAAAAAATTTTCCTAACAGAATGTGATTTTTCTAAGTTAATAAAAAATTTCAACCCTTGATAATAACCGAGGGGATGATACGGTGTCGGCGTGAAGGGCGTCGTTAGGCGCGCCTCTTTAAGTACTCGATATCGCCCCTGGACTCGGATATCTTAGGAAGAAAGCTTAAAAAGTTATTAAATGAAAACTATTAATTTAATAAATTTAGTATGAAAAAATAAACAAAATGGCGTCAGATAAGCCTAAAAACGAAATAATCAAAAACTAACACTACAATAAGACGGGGATGATCAAAAAGAATAATAAAAGAATAATAAAAACCAAAATTATGACTACCTAGCACGACCGTACCTAGCTTTTAATGTTAATATATTGAAATTTAGTATCGCCTAGGTAGACTTTTAAACGCTAAAAAATCCCGTTTTTCGCTGATAACTCCCCAGGGGATGAAGTCAGGGGGGTGCAAGTGGTGTCAAATTGTGCGTCTTACAAATACCTATCTGACTTATTAATATAATAAATGAAAATGTTGAAAATGGAAAATTTTTTCTAAGAAAAACTGTTTTTTAATGATAAAAAAGTCAAATATCTCCTAGGGGATGAAACCCTCGGGGTTGTCGTGTATTAATGAAATATGCCCAGAAACTATCTTTAAATTGTTACAATAAAATAAAACTACTTGAATCGAAAATAAAAAATTTTCCTAACAGAATGTGATTTTTCTAAGTTAATAAAAAATTTCAACCCTTGATAATAACCGAGGGGATGATACGGTGTCGGCGTGAAGGGCGTCGTTAGGCGCGCCTCTTTAAGTACTCGATATCGCCCCTGGACTCGGATATCTTAGGAAGAAAGCTTAAAAAGTTATTAAATGAAAACTATTAATTTAATAAATTTAGTATGAAAAAATAAACAAAATGGCGTCAGATAAGCCTAAAAACGAAATAATCAAAAACTAACACTACAATAAGACGGGGATGATCAAAAAGAATAATAAAAGAATAATAAAAACCAAAATTATGACTACCTAGCACGACCGTACCTAGCTTTTAATGTTAATATATTGAAATTTAGTATCGCCTAGGTAGACTTTTAAACGCTAAAAAATCCCGTTTTTCGCTGATAACTCCCCAGGGGATGAAGTCAGGGGGGTGCAAGTGGTGTCAAATTGTGCGTCTTACAAATACCTATCTGACTTATTAATATAATAAATGAAAATGTTGAAAATGGAAAATTTTTTCTAAGAAAAACTGTTTTTTAATGATAAAAAAGTCAAATATCTCCTAGGGGATGAAACCCTCGGGGTTGTCGTGTATTAATGAAATATGCCCAGAAACTATCTTTAAATTGTTACAATAAAATAAAACTACTTGAATCGAAAATAAAAAATTTTTCCTAACAGAATGTGATTTTTCTAAGTTAATAAAAAATTTCAACCCTTGATAATAACCGAGGGGATGATACGGTGTCGGCGTGAAGGGCGTCGTTAGGCGCGCCTCTTTAAGTACTCGATATCGCCCCTGGACTCGGATATCTTAGGAAGAAAGCTTAAAAAGTTATTAAATGAAAACTATTAATTTAATAAATTTAGTATGAAAAAATAAACAAAATGGCGTCAGATAAGCCTAAAAACGAAATAATCAAAAACTAACACTACAATAAGACGGGGATGATCAAAAAGAATAATAAAAGAATAATAAAAACCAAAATTATGACTACCTAGCACGACCGTACCTAGCTTTTAATGTTGGGTTAGGTTAGGTTAGGTTAGGTTAGGTTAGGTTAGGTTAGGTTAGGTTAGGTTTTTTTTTTTTTTTTTTTTTTTTTTTTAATGCAGCTTCTTTTAGCTGCCGCAATAACTCCGACATGGGTGGGACGGATCTTTTTGTTTCTAAATTTTACTTTTATTACGGTTTAATTTCTTATTTCTGGAGCGAACATGTATATCTTTTTATATTTAGTATTGCTAGTTTTTTACAGTTTTGATGCTTTTTATTTTTATTATAATGTTAGTTTAAATGTTTTACTGCTATTCTTGACGAGGTTCAATGAATTTGTCTCAGTTTACTTTTTCACTTACTGTGTACAGGATTTTAACGTTACTTTACACTTTTAACTAAGATACATTTACATTTCTTACGGTTTTATACATCACTATACACTTCATATATACATACATACAATTATTTACCCAATACGTATTACACGCACACATTTTTATATACTCAAGTATTTTTATATTTCTAGACATATATCAACATATATATATCGTTAAATAGTTAACACATTTTTTTTTTTTTTTTTTTTTTTTTTTTTTTTTTTTTTTTTTTTTTTTTTTTTTTTTTTTTTTTTTTTTTTCATTTTAGCTTATTTTATATCTATTTTAGTTTTACTTATTTACATTTTCTTTTATACTACGTATTACTTTACTTTAACTTACGCGATCGCACTTTTACTCACTTTTTTAATATATACAGTCATTGGTCATACATTTACAATATTATTTTATAATATAATATTTTAATGCATTAATTTCCTACCTATCTTTTATGTTTATTTACGTTTCTCTGTATTTGTCATTGGTGTTCGTCGCTATTTTCGTGCAATATTGTATAAAGTGTTTCCTTTGCTTTTTATCTTCCATTATATCTTTTATCTTTTCTTTTTCCAGTTTGCTTCCTAATTTACATTCTAGTTCTTGTTTTAGCTTGGCGTATTTTGGGCAATCAAGCATTATATGTAGGACGTTCTCTTCTGTTTGGCCATCACAGTCGCAGGAGGAACTTGTTCTCAGCTTAAATCTACATAAATATTGTCCAAATCCACCATGCCCTGTGATGACCTGTACCATCTTCGGTGTAATATCTTTACTTTTTATAATATTCCACGTGCCTTTTATGGAAGGCAAAAACAGTTTGGTAAGTTCAGCTTCGTCCCCTTCTATATATTCCTCGTCCCATTTAAGTATAGTTTCTTCTCTTATTTTACGCTTTAGGAAGGATTTGGGGCATGCGTCGTAGTTGGCTTTTGTTTTTAACTTTTTTGCAGCTGTCTTCGCCAATTCGTCGGCTCGTTCATTTCCAGGGTGTCCGATGTGTGCTTTCAACCAGAATAATTTAATGTGTCTATTTCTCTTCCTGAATGTCTTGATGTTTGATCTTATGAGAAAAGCCAATGGGTGTAGGGAGTCCGGGTTTTTTATGCATTCTAGGGCAGATCTTGAGTCGCTCAGAATATTCACGGAGTTATTTTTAAGGCTTTTAACTAGTTCCGTAGCTTGGAAGATCGCGTACAGCTCGGCTTGGAAGACGGTACAGTAAGGCCCTAGTCGAAACTTCTTGTTAGTTATTTCGCCAGGACCTTCCCAACAACTCAAGGCGGCCCCCACCTTTCCATCTATCTTACTTCCGTCCGTGAATATTCTGAGTTCTTCGTTTGTCGTTGCTTCATCTGCCATCAGCAGATGGAAATCAATATTTTCAACTTCTGATGGGTGTGGCATCAGAAGAGCGCTCATCTTTTTCTCTACCTCTAGTCCTCTGTTACCTTCTTTCTGTTTTCCCTTCTTAGCTTCGTAGAATTCTAGCATTTCCTTCGCTCTTAATTCTAATGGGATCAGTCCCGCTAGTACCCGGGCTGCCTTTAGTGATACCGTGCTATAAGACTTGCATATTTTTTGTGCAAACCCACGCTGAACTGAGTTTAGCAACTTCTGCGTCATAATTTTTTCCGCAGCAGGTGCCCACACACACGCCGCGTACAGGATGATAGGCTCAATTACTGCAACATATATTGTCCGGACAATTTCGGAATTTAACCCCCATCGGATTTTTGCCATTTTGGCCATAGGCTTATAAATATTCAGGGCTTTTCTGCAGATGTAGCTGACGTGGCTATTATATGTCATCTTCCTGTCCAGTACGAGACCAAGGATTTTCATCTCCTCTACCACTGCTATCGGGGTGCCGCCCATTTTTATGCGTGGGGTGTCAAACTTTAGTTTGTTGGTAATGATCATAGCGTTTGTTTTCGAAGGCGCAAACTTCAGTTTGTTCATCACGCCCCACTCATAGATTTGGCCGAGCACCCGTTCAGCTTCCTCCTCTATCTTCTGTGTAGTATGTCCAGAAAAGATAACAACCACGTCATCTGCAAATGCCTGGCAATACACGTTGCAGGTTAGGTTAGGTTAGGTTAGGTTAGGTTAGGTTAGGTTAGGTTAGGTTAGGTTAGGTTAGGTTAGGTTAGGTTAGGTTAGGTTAGGTTAGGTTAGGTTAGGTTAGGTTAGGTTAGGTTAGGTTAGGTTCCATTGCGCGGTCGCTAGTGCCGCCATCTGGCGCGTCCCCGGGTTGCGGATAGGGGGTTCTTCACCGGCTTCGGCCGGCGCGGACAGCTACTAGCAAATGTGGCTGCTTGCTATTCATTGCGAGCATTGCACGGCCACAAGATCTCGAAAACCCGCACTGAGCGGGAACGAGGGCTGGATTGACGGAGCTTGCTCTGATCGTTCGGCTGCGAGGAAGAAAACCTCTATAAAAAATCACCCTCTTTTTGTGTTTTGTCTTGTCCTGTTTTGTTGTTTTCTTCTGCGTGTCTCTTTGTCCCCTTTTAGATGTTTTGTGTCGGTCCGGCGGTTCGGCGTTTGCCAAGGGATCGGGTAAGGACGAGAGCGCCCCAAGAAGAAATGGATAAAAACGATTCCAAAATGAGTCCCCAGGCGGGTGCTGAATCCCGCACGGCCGCTGCTGTCGTCTGCCCCTCGTACTCTGGGGGGGGCAAGAATCGTTTACGAGCAGGAGTCCCTGCACAGGTCGACACCACACCGACCTGTTCAACTAAACTGCGTGTGAGGCGTGGACGAGGTGCGCCCATAGGACGCGGGAGTGGGCTCGCCCAGGCGAAAGCCGTCTTGCGAGCCATGGAGGAGGAGGCGGAGGAGGCCGAGTTCGAGCGCGCACTGAGCGCTCGGGCCCTCCGCTGGAAGAAGAAGAAGGATCTGGTGGTGAGTGCGCCGGTTTCCGAGGACGATCTGTCTTCGGAGGCGCTTCCCACCATTGAGCCGACTTCTTCCTTGGATGCGCAGCAGCTTCATGCAGCTGCGCGGAAGTATGCTGCCTCTATCCAAGAGGTGTGCAAAAAGAGCACTAACTTGAAGGGCACTATGGTTAAGGCTCTGAAAGGGGCTGCGAGCAGCCTTCTAGAGGTCGTCGAGGTTCTGGCCTGCAGGGGGGAACCTGAGGAATCGCGGCAATTGCGGGCGGATAACGCCCGTCTTTGTCGCGAGGTGTCCTTCCTCAGGGAGGAGATCGTCAAGGTTCGCAAGGACTTTGACGATCTTAAGTCCTCTGTCGGTCAGCCTCCGATCTCGTCGGGGGGTCCAGACGCGGTTGAGGAGTTGAGACGCTCCGTATTGTCCTCGGTGGGAGTTTTAATTAACTCCCGCTTTGAAGGACTCGAAGAGCGTCTCCTCCAGGCGCGGATCCAGCGGCCGCCACTCGCGGCGGAGAGGAGGCAGTCGGCCGCAGTCGCGGCGACTGTCTCGGAGTCGGGACCGCCGACGGCTCCTCTGATTCCAGAGGAGGCGTGGTCGACGGTCACGAGGAGGAAGGTAGGCTCGGGGAGAAAGAAGGGCCTTCCCCAGAAGCCGGCTTCAATCACTAAGGCCAGTGGTGCTCAGGCTTCTTCCAAGAAGAAGCCGAAAGCACCTTGCGTGGGTTCCCGGAAGCTGCCGTCTGCACGGTCTCCTGCAGTTATGATCAAACTGCAGGACCATGCGGCAGCGGCGGGGGTGACGTACGCCCATGTCTTGGGGCGTGCCGCCGAGATGGTCAATCTCGGCGACATCGGCCTCAAGGATGGGCTGCGGATTCGCCGCTCGGCGGCAGGAGCCAGGCTCCTGGAGCTGCCTAAGGGCACTCCGGAGCAGGCTGTTACACTGGCGGCGAAGCTTCGCCCAGTGTTGGATGGAGTGGCGGATGTCGTCCGGCCTGTCCGGCGTGTGGCCGTAAGGCTTAAAGGCCTGGACGACTCGGTAACGCGTGACGATGTGGTCGACGCGATTAGTCGCATGACTGACTGCCCTGGCGAGGCCCTCCACGTGGGGGAGATCCGCCGGGGTAGCTATGGGGACCAGGGCGTTACCTTTGCCCGTCTCCCCATCGATGCGGCTAGATCGTTGGTCGACGCCGGGAGAGTCTTGGTGGGCTGGAGCTCAGCCAGGGTGGAGTTGCTGGAGGCGCAGCCGCTGCGCTGCTTCAGGTGCCTGGCACCTGGGCATGTGCGTGCGGCTTGCCCGTCCGCGGTCGACCGTAGCACCGCCTGTTTCCGGTGCGGTGGTGAGGGGCATACCCGAGCCACTTGCACCGGAATGTTGCGGTGCGTGGTCTGTGCGGACCGAGGCCTTGCAGCAACCCACCTATTGGGGAGCCGAGTGTGCAAGGCTCCGCGAGTTCGAGGATTAGCACCTGGTGCGAAACCCTCGAGCGCGGAGCCCAGCACGGAGCCGGCTGTGGCTATGGCAACATAGTCACATCGAGCTTCAGCGGGAGAGGCTGCGAAGGAGAAGGGTTCAGCCCGTTCCTTCCCAGCCGTAGGCCTAGGTGAGAGTGGGGGGCGACCTCTCTCGCCATTGCACTAGGTCTATGAGGTAGGGGTACACTGGTTGCCCGGGGTACCCCTATATGGAGGAGTTCCGCCGGGGCACCACGGTGAGTGTGAAAAACGATCCCGTGGCGTCCCATTGTAGCGTCGTGGGCAGCCGTTGGTTTTTTAGTGGGGTGCCTTAAAAATGGCAGCGTTTCCATGCTGCCGGGTGCCGCACATACCGCCCCGCCATCGCCTTCCTGGCCTGGGTGAAGATGCGAAAACGCATTTTTCCAACGAAAAAAAAAAAAAAAAAAAAAAAAAAAAAAAAAAAAAAAAAAAAAAAAAAAAGGTTAGGTTAGGTTAGGTTGGGGGGCGTCATCGCCGGGAACCTCCTCGTGTGCCCGTCTGTTTCCCTTGTTGCTCGGATTCGTCCGGTGGCATCGGAAGCGGTACGGGCCGGTGCTCCCTGGGCAACGGTTAACTAGTTCCTTCGGGTTCTCGTTAGCCGTTGGCTAATACCCGGCGCGTGGGGGGGTGAGATTGATAGGAGGGCACAGGTTTTCCTCCACAGGGTCACTCCAGGTATTTCACTTTTTAAAGGAGAGTACTGATTGGAGTGGTTCCGTGGTTTTCTGGGGGGCGAGGTGTACGCGGCAGCTTTTTCCCTTCTGGAGATGGCTGAAATTTTGCGATTGTACTACCCGGTGGGGTGATGCTCGGCTACGAGGGTTAGTACCTGGTTCGTAGCCGAAGGAAAGGTTTGCTGCCATGTGGTCAGCGTTTTTGGGGTCAGCTTCCTAGCTGGCTGGGGAGGGGCCCGGCGCTCTCTAGTGAGTGATTTTAGCTCGGTTACAGGAGTGCCGGGATGCGAGGTCCCGTTCAGCTTCCTGGGGCGGCCTTGTTCGTGGGGCTGCCTTAGATGGAGTCTTTGACCTTCGCAGTGGTGGGTCCGAACCTTACGGCCGGTCTTTCGGGAGCAGTGCTTGCATTGTTCTCGAGGGTTGTAGGTTAGGGGCGTAGTTCTGCTGCCCTTGCTTTACTAGTTTTAGGCCCGGTTGCTAGCCCTCAGTCTTGTTAGGTTATTCCAACGTGCTCGTGGGCGAGCATCCATAGGTAGTCTAGTTTGAGGCTTTGTAGTAGTTAAAGCTTGATTGAGGAGTCAATCCCGGTCCTCCTGCCTTTTTGGCAGAGCAGACTGTGTGGAAGACTCTTTGGTCGGGCTCAGCGAGACTTCAGTATATGCCCCTTGCTAGTGCCCTCTTTTTGGGGGGCCAGCACAGTAGGGGATGGATCTCGCTGACGGCAGCTCGAACCCGATGCCGGTTGCCGGTGTGGTGTTCTCAACGCACTCGGTGGTGAATGGTTCTGAGTAGCCGTAGTAGGTAGTTATTAGTAGTTAGTTAGGGGTAGTTTGTCCTTTTGGACGGGACCCGATGCCGATAGCTGAGTACGATGATTTTTGTTGTGCTCGGTGGCGAACGGCCCCATATAATCGTTACTTTTTACTAATCTATGTGTTTTACAGGTGGGAGTTTTGGCCCGGACCCGATGCCAGTGGCGAATGGTCGAGGGCAGGACCGGATCAGCAGCCGTCGTTTTCGGTGGCCCTGTTGCCGGTCGGTCGACGAGTCCGATGGATACTTCACTGCATAGTCGGATGAGCCTTTTGCTATCGTCGAGTCGTAACCTCGTGTAGGTTTCGCTGTTATGTTTAGCAGCCTGCACGAGAGCGAGGGTCTTGCCTTCATTGGCCGGACCGCGAGGAGTTAACCTCTATAAAAAATCCTCAATCCTCGGCGTTTCGTAGCGTGACGTCGGGGTGCTCGTGTATACGAGAGGCTGGGGAGCTCATCAGCCACTAGCGCACAACCCTGGGATACCACCCGCCCTCCCAGGTGTATTAGGGTTACCCGGGCAAGGAGGCTCTGCCGGGGCGGACATTTTATTTCCTGCCATTCTCGTGGGATAGTTATGGAGAATTTAAAAAAAACAAAAGATGTAGAAGGTGTAGAGAAGAGCAAGGGAGAGGAGTTGAGAAGGATGACAAGGAGTGTTGTCAGCAGGGAGTCAAGTGTGGGGAGACAGGACGACATCATGGACTCGGACTGTAGCTACACTACAGGTCGGTCGATAAGTTCAGATACCAGCAAGAAGCTTTGGCGCAAAAGGCGGCACCCGGATTCCGATTCGGCATTGTCCGACGAGGATACGGCACGGCCTACTCCTGCGACCAGAGGTCGAGGACGACGAGTCGATTGGAACGTTGGATTGGCGGATGGCAAGAAAGCTCTCCTCGCTACGAAGCGAGAAGAATTTCCATTGATGGCCGAGGAAGATTTGGAGAAGAGCGTCTCTGACACTCACACGAGGCGGGAACCCTCCGGTTCAGAAACTGAGATTGAGGGTCATCCACGATCCCGTGGGTCAGCGGCGCTTCGTGGTAAAGGGGCTACAAGCGTCAGAGGAGCTGCTTCTTCGCGGGGGACCAAATCCGCCCCGCGAAGTGATCCCGTCGTTGTCTTGACGAGGACGGAGGCGGGGCCGAATGCCTTTCACAAGTCGGCGTCCTCTGCGCCGGTTTTAGATTTCGAGGAGGGGATGGAGAGCTCCGTCACGGAGCTCCCCTTTCAAATGGACGCTGAAAAGCTAAAGGCAAGGGCGGGGGAATCGGCTCGCTCCATTTATGAGGTTGTGCGCACCTCAAACAATTTAAAGGGCGGACACCAGAGGGCTCTAAAATTGGCTTGTGCGTCACTTATAGAGGTGGTTGACACCTTAGCCGAGCGGACGGCATCCGAAGAAGTCCGGAAGGTCCGGTCTGACAACGCTCGCCTTCGCCGGGAAGTGGAGGCGCTAAAGGCTGAAGTAAAAGCACATCGCCGGGAGTTCGAGGCGATGAAGGCTGCTTCGGCTACAAAGGAGACATGCCCTCCCCCCACACCGGTGGTGCCCATGGCCCCCCCGGTTGGTTTGGAGGAGCTCTGGGAGGAGTGGAGGTGCTCCATGATTACCTCGATTGGGACTATGATTAGTGCCCGATTCGAGGCCATTGAGGAGCGCCTTCTCCCGGAGGTAAGCGTTCGCCCGCTTCTCAGGGCGAACCGGGAGAAAGCTGCTATGTCCACTGAGGCTGTAAGCGTCGCTACGCTGACAGCAACCCAAAAGGGCCGGGCGGCCGCTGCTCGTCCCGTTGCTACGGTGGCCGGAGAAAAAGATAAGGCGGTAGGCAAGGGTGAAAAGGGGGCGTTATCGAAACGTCGCCCTGCGATTGTGGTTCCGGCGGTCGTCACGCCGTCTCAGGCTCGAACCCCGGCACCTGCTGTTGCACTGTTCCCGGAGCATCCTGGTGCCCCGGAGAAGAGCTGGACACAAGTCCAGCACAGGAAAAAAAAGAAGGGGAAGGGGAAGAAATCCTCTTCCCCGGTGGTGACAGGGACTTCGGCGTCGACGAATCCTATGGCGAGGCTTCGGCAGAAGCCAAAACTCACGCTACCCAAAACGGCCGCAGTGACGATCACACTGCGGCCGGGGGCGGTGGAGATGGGTGTCACCTACGCCCAGATTATGGGGCGGGCGGAGGCGGCGGTCAACCCGATGGAGTTGGGCATTGACTCTATCAACTTTCGTCGCTCCGCCATTGGTGCTAGGGTGCTGGAGATCGCTGGCTCCCAGGGAGCTGAAAAGGCCGACGCCCTCGCAGCGAGGCTTAGGGTTGCACTTGACGGGGTGGCAAATGTTGCGCGCCCCGTCAAGTGCGTAGAGCTGAAAGTGTCGGGTCTCGGAGACTCAGCTACTCCAGAGCGTGTAGCCGCTGCAGTATCTCAGGTGGGTGGATGTTCGGTGGATCAACTGAAGGTGCACCGGATCGTGTCGGGCCCCCGCGGGATGGGGGTCTGTGTAGTAGAATGCCCGGTAATAGCGGCTAAGGCTGTCACGCAGGCGCCCAAATTTATGGTGGGGTGGGCGGAGGCCGAGGTGCGTCTCCTAGACGAGCGCCCCCTAAGGTGCTACCGGTGTTATGGGGTCGGTCACACCCGAGAGACGTGCCCCTCCCTGGTCGACCGTAGTGGATTGTGCTTCCGTTGCGGGGAGGCCGGTCACTGCAAGGCTAACTGCACGGCCGAGGTCCGAAGGTGTGCTGTGTGTGCTGCCGCTAAATTGCCGGCGACGCACTTGATGGGCGGGAGGGAGTGCAACCCTCTCCCTGTAAAGGGAAGATTTGGCTTAGGGGCACCGACTGCCCCCACTGCCATCACCGCAAATGTTGGGGACGCCAGGGGTGCCGATATGTCTGAGTAATGGGTAGTTGCGGACATATCGGCTTCCTACAGGCGAACTTGAACCACTGCGCCGGGGCCCAGGATCTATTCTTGCAGTCCCTGGCGCAGTGGGAGGTAGGTGTTGCGGTGGCTTGTGAGCCATACTTCGTCCCCCCCCAGCCTGATGCGCGCTGGGTAGGTGACCTTGATGGTTCGGTGGCGATCGTAACTAGGATGGTGGACGGTGCTCCCCTCTCAGCCGTGGAGAGAGGAACTGGGTACGCGGTGGCGATGTGGGGGGAGTTCACTGTCGTCGGTGTGTACTTCTCCCCAAACCGTCCTCTGGCAGAGTTCGAAGTCTTCCTCGACTCTGTCAGGGCCGCTGTGGCACGGAGGTCGTCGGGTTCGATAATCGTCCTCGGCGACTTTAACGCCAAGTCCCGGGCATGGGGGAACCCCAAAACCGATGTTCGGGGAGAGGCAGTCCAATTGTGGGGACTCCTCTCTGGGCTGTCCCTGCTGAATACGGGAACGGCCCATACCTGCGTGCGACACAATGGGGGGTCAGTGGTGGACCTTTCGTTCGCCACCCCATCTGTCGCGCGCAGAGTATCCGGATGGAGGGTGGAAGAGGGGGTAGAGACTCTGTCGGACCATCTTTATGTCCGATTTGAGGTCTCCCCCCTCCTGGGTGGTAATGCTGGGGCCCCCATGGGTCGCAGCTCGTTCCCCAGGTGGAATATGAGCCAGCTCGACCCCGAGCTGGTGGAGGAGGCGGCCATCGTGCAAAGATGGTTTGCCTCCGGGTTGGTGGTGGGTCCCAGCACCGACGTTGACGAGCTGGCTGGCTGCATGCGGAAAACTCTAACAAGAGTGTGCGATGCGGCCATGCCGAGGGCGCGGCGACGCCCTCAGCGTCGACAGGTTTATTGGTGGTCGCCGGAGATTGCAGCTCTCCGGACGGCCGCCAACAGGGCGCGGAGAGTTTTTACCCGTTGCCGAAGGGGCAACGGATACGATCCGGGCCTGGAGGAGGAGCTGAGGGGTCTGTACCAAACATCAAAAAAGGCCCTGCAGCTCGCCATAAGTCGAGCTAAAACTGCGGCCAGGGAAGAAATCCTGGCCGGACTGGATGGCGATCCGTGGGGGCGTCCCTATCGCGCAGCGCGAAACAAGCTGCGCACAAGGGGCACCCCGCTCACGGAGGCCCTTGCGCCGGACCTGGTGAAGAGGTTAGTCGGGGAGTTGTTTCCCGACCCACCGGGCCACTTACCTCCCATAATGGCGCCCCCTCTCCCGGTGGTAAATGAAAACATTCATCCTCCAGTCACGGACGGTGAGATGGATGTGGCTCTGGACCGTCTTCGCGGGAAAAAGACGGCACCGGGGCCCGACGGCGTCTCAGGGCGAGTGCTCGCGCTCGCCCTTAAGCATCTGGGGGAAATTCTTCGGGAACTCTTTGACGCGTGCTTAGCCAGGGGAGAGTTCCCGAAGCCGTGGAAAGTTGGTCGGCTGTGCCTGTTGCCGAAGGGGGGAGATCGTCCGCTCGATTCCCCTTCGGCATACAGGCCAATAGTGTTGCTGGATGAGACGGGCAAGCTGTTGGAAAAAATCCTAGCTGACCGTCTCGTCCGACACCTAGAGGAGGTGGGGCCTCCGCTGTCGGAGGCCCAGTACGGTTTCCGATCGGGGCGGTCGACAATCGACGCCCTGACCGCCCTGAAGTGCCTCACAAAGGAGGCCGTGAGGGAGGGGGAGGTTGTCCTGGGGGTGTCACTAGATATAGCGAACGCCTTCAACAGCCTTCCCTTTGAGACAATCGCGGAGGCACTCCGATATCACAGGGTGCCTCCGTATCTCGGAAGGCTGTTGGAGGCGTACCTCCGGGACCGGGCAGTAGTCTGGGAGGGCGGCGACGGGCGGCTGTATGAGCGGCGTATGGGCTGCGGTGTTCCACAGGGGTCGGTTTTGGGTCCGATCCTGTGGAACATCGGGTACGACTGGCTCCTGCGTCAGCCGGTCCCCCCAGGGGCGGGGGTAATCTGTTATGCAGACGACACCCTCGTCCACGCTCGAGGCAGGTCCTACGCGGAGGCGGCGCAACTGGCCACTACCGCTACGAATTTGGCGGTGGACAGAATTGCGCTGCTGGGCCTGAGGGTCTCCGTGTCGAAAACGGAGGCCCTCTTATTCCACGGCCCACGAAGGGGACCGCCCCGGGGAGCGCGCATCGCCGTCCGGGGTGTAGAGGTGGTGGTCGGGGCCCAGATGAAGTATCTGGGCCTCATCCTGGACGGACAATGGAGCTTCGGGGCACACTTTGTCCAACTTGCCCCAAAGCTCGTAGCCGCCGCCGCCGCCCTCGGCAGACTGCTGCCCAATGTGGGGGGTCCAGGTTCGGCCTGCAGACGCCTCTACTCTGGAATAATCCGGAGTATGGCACTGTACGGTGCTCCCGTATGGTTGAATGCTCTCACAGCTAAAAATAAGGTCCTCCTGAGGAGGCCTCAGAGGATCATAGTGGTGAGAGCAATACGGGGGTACCGTACTGTGTCGTGGACGGCGGCCACCCTGCTAGCGGGTGACCCCCCCTGGGAACTCCAGGCGGGGGTCCTCGCGGAGGTACACCGCTGCAGGGTGGACGCCAGAGCGCGAGGCGAGAGGCCGAACCCGATCGAGGTGTGTCGGGTTAGGACCGAGGCGGATGCGGCTCTGATCCGACGCTGGGAAGAGGACTTGGGGTCCCCAGTTGCCGGCCGGGAGACGGTGGAGGCGATCAAACCTCACCTATCCCGGTGGCTTTCGCGTCGCTGGGGAACCCTGACCTTCCGGTTGGTGCAGGTCCTTACCGGGCACGGATGCTTTGGTAAGTACCTGCACCAGATAGCGGGCCGGGAATCGACCCCGGCCTGCCACGAGTGTGACGAGCCGATGGACACGGCTCGTCACACTCTGGAGGGTTGCGCGGCCTGGGGCCCACAGAGACATGCTCTGGTGGCGCACGTGGGAGGGGACCTTTCGCTGTCAAGCGTCATAGACGCGATGCTCGCCAGCGAAAGGTCGTGGTCTGCCATGGTCTCCTTTTGCGAGGAAGTGATGTCGCAGAAGGAGGCCGCGGAGCGGGTACGAGAGGCAACATCTTCCGACCCGCTCCGTCGAGGGAGGCGGGGGGTGCGTAGGAGGCGCTATGCGCGTCTTCTACCCCCGCCATAGTGTCGCTGAGGGGAGGTCTGGGGACCCCTCCTCACAAGGCGCACAGGTCTGAGGGCGCAGATAGCGCCCAACCCTGTGGACCGCGCCGAGGTGGTTGCAGTAGAATGCTAACGCGATCCTGCTCCACCCTACATGGCGATTGATGGCAGACCGGTGGGGTTTTAGTGGGTATTACCCGGCTTCTCAAGCCGGGTTGAGTCCCACATACCCCGACCCGCAACCCCAGTCGCGGCCGGGAATGCCTAAAAGCATTTCCCCACCATAAAAAAAAAAAAAAAAAAAAAAAAAAAAAAAGGTTAGGTTAGGTTAGGTTAGGTTAGGTTAGGTTAGGTTAGGTTAGGTTAGGTTAGGTTAGGTTAGGTTAGGTTAGGTTAGGTTAGGTTAGGTTAGGTTAGGTTCCAGTGCGCGGTCGCTAGTGCCGCCATCTGGCGCGTCCCCCGGGTTGCGGATAGGGGAGGTCCCCTCAGATATGAGGGGCACCGGCTTCGGCCGGCGCGGACAGCTACTAGCACATGTGGCTGCTTGCCCTTCGGGGCGAGCATTGCACGGCCACAAGATCTCGGAAGCCCGCACTGAGCGGGAACGAGGGCTGGATTGACGGAGCTTGCTCTGATCGTCTGGCTGCGAGGAAGACAACCTCTATAAAAAATCACCCTATTTTTGTGTTGTGTCGTCGTTGTTTTGTCTTTTCTTCTTCTTGTCTCTCTGTCGTCTTTTAGGTGTTTTGTGTCGGTCCGGCGGTTCGGCGTTTGCCAAAGGATCGAGTAATGGAGAGAGCGCCAAAAAACAAAAATGAAAAGAGCCGTTCCCAAAATAAGTCCCCGGGAGGGTGTTAGCGACGACGCTATACAATCCCTCACGGCAACCCCGGTTGCCGTCTGCCCCTCGTACTACGGGGGGGGCAAGAACCGCTCTGGAGCAGGAGTCCCTGCACAGGTCGAGTCCACACCGACCTGTCTAAACAAAAATAGTGTGAGGCGTGGAGGAGAGAGTCCGGTTGTGGTTCTGACAGATTCCGACGATCTGTCAGAACCACAGCCGTCCGCTGGACGAAAGCGGACCTATGGGGTGATCCGCAGTTCCCCCGAGGCCGCATCCGAGTCCGATCCCGAGTCCGGTGTTGCAGTGGCTAAGTGCAACACCGCTCGGCGTGGACGGGGTGCGCCTAAAGGACGCGGTAGTGGGCTCGCCCAGGCCAGGGCCGAGTTGCGGGCCATGGAGGAGGAGGCGGAGGAGGCCGATTTCGAGCGCGCACTGAGCGCTCGGGTCCTCCGCGGGAGGAAGAAGGCTCTGGTGGAGAGTGCGCCGGTTTCCGAGGACGATTTGTCCTTGGAGGCGCTTCCCACCATCGAGCCGTCTTCTGTCCTGGAGGCGCAACAGTTGCGCGCGGTAGCGATGCGGAGTGCGGCCTCGATTCACGAGGTCTGCAAGAAGAGTCTTAATCTGAAGGGCACCATGATTAAGGCTCTTAAGGAGGCGTCCAATAGCCTCCTAGAGGTGGTGGACGTCTTGGCGTCGCGAGGGGAGCCTGAGGAGTCGCGGCAATTGCGGGCGGATAACGCCCGCCTTTGTCGCGAGGTGTCCTTCCTCAGGGAGGAGATTGTGAAGGTCCGGAAGGAGTTCGGGCAGCTTAAGGCTTCCCTGGCGACTTCCGGGCCTACAGCAGTCTCCTCGGCGGAGGTGTCGTCGGGGTTGCGGACGGTGGAACCTTGCGTGGTCGAGGAGTTGAGACGCTCCGTATTGTCCTCGGTGGGAGTTTTAATTAACTCCCGCTTCGCAGGACTTGAAGAGCGTCTCCTCCCGGCGCCGGTCCACCGGCCGCCACTCGCGGCGGCGGAGAGGAGGCAGTCGGTCGCAGTCGCGGCGACTGCCTCCCGGGCAACCGTGGAGGACGAGTGGTCCACGGTTGTGCGGAGGAAAGGCAAGGGGAGAAAGAAGGGCCTTCCCCAGAAGCCGGCCTCAAAATCAAAGGTCAGTGGGACGTCGTCGCCCTCTAAGAAGAAGGCACCGAAAAACCCCGGAGCGAGTCCCCCGAAGCTGTCGTCCCCGCGGTCTCCTGCGGTTTTGCTAAAACTGCAGAGCGGGGTGGCAGAGGCGGGCGTGACCTACGCCCATGTTCTGAGGCGTGCCGCCGAGATGGTTAATCTCGGCGACATCGGCCTCAGAGATGGGCTGAGGATTCGCCGCTCGGCGGCAGGAGCCAGACTCTTGGAGTTGCCTAAGGGCACTCCCGAGCAGGCGGAGGCACTGGCGGCGAAGCTTCGCCCAGTGTTGAGCGGGGTGGCAGATGTCGTCCGGCCTGTTAAGCGCGTGGCGTTGAGGCTTAGGGGACTGGACGACACTGCCTCTACAGACGACGTCGTGGATGCGATTCGCCGCATCACCGACTGTCCTGGTGAGTCTCTCCAAGTTGGGGAGATTCGTCGGGGCTCCGGGGGTATGGGCGCTACCTTTGCCCGACTCCCAGTCGATGCGGCGAAAGCATTGGTGGCCGCAGGGAGAGTCCTTGTGGGGTGGAGCTCGGTGAGGGTAGAGCTCCTGGCGGAGCGGCCATTGCGCTGCTTTAAGTGCCAGGAGCTCGGGCACATCCGTGCCAATTGCCCTTCCGAGCAGGATCGCAGCACCGCCTGTTTCCGGTGTGGCGTGGCGGGTCACACCCGTTCAGGCTGCACCGGAATGTTGCGGTGCGCGGTTTGTGCCGATCGGGGCCTGCCTGCAGGCCACCAGTTGGGGAGCAACGACTGCAAGGCTCCACGCGTCCGGGGAAAGGCAGCTGCCTTACGCGTGGAGCGCAGCGTAAAACCGGGGGTCGAGGCGATGGCGCCGTGACCGGCGGTGTTGCCCTCAACGGAGGAGGCTGCGAAGGAGAAGGGTCCTGCCCGTTCCTTCCCAGCCGTAGGCCTAGGTGAGAGAGGGGGGCGACCTCTCTCGCCATTGCACTAGGTCTATGGGGTAGGGGTACACTGGTTGCCCGGGGTACCCCTATACGGAGGAGTTACGCCGGGGCGTCACGGTGAGTGCGAAAGCGATCCCGTGACGTCCCATGGCAGCGTCGTGGGCAGCCGTTGGTTTTTTAGTGGGGTGCCTTAAAAATGGCAGTCGCCGGGTGCCGCACATACCGCCCGGTCATCGCCTTCCTGGCCTGGGTGACGATGCGGAAACGCATTTTTCCAACGAAAAAAAAAAAAAAAAAAAAAAAAAAAAAAAAAAAAAAAAAAAAAAAAAAAAAAAAAAAAAAAAAAAAAAAAAAAAAAAGGTTAGGTTAGGTTAGGTTAGGTTAGGTTGGGGGGCGTCATCGCCGGGAACCTCCTCGTGTGCCCGTATGTTTCCCTTGTTGCTCGGATTCGTCCGGTGGCATCGGAAGCGGTACGGGCCGGTGCTCCCTGGGCAACAACGGTTAATGTGATCCTTCGGGTTTGCATTAGCCGTTGGCTAATACTCGGCGCGGGGGGGTGGGTGTCGCGGGAGAGCACAGGCTCTCCTGGCCGGGGGATAGACCACAGGGTCCCTCCAGGTACCACTCTGTTTTCAGAGTGGACTGATTGGAGTGATTCTGTGGTTCCTTAGGGGGGGTGCGCGGCGGTCTCTTCCCTTCTGGAGGAGACTGATCTTTATTGTGTTTAGGGACTGCCCGTGGGGGCGTTGGTCGGTCATGAGGGTTTTAAAAAGTGCCTGATTCATGGCTGACGGTGAAGTTGCCGCCATTTGGTTGGCATTTTTGGGGGGTCGGCTTTTTGGCTGACGTGGGGGGGGCCCGGCGCTCTCTAGTGAGTGTTTTATGCTCGGTTGCTGGAGTGCCGGGATGCGAGGTCCTGTATGGCTTCCTGGGGCGTTCTCGTTCGCGAGGCTGCCTCGGACGAAGTTAGACCTTCGCAGAGGTGGGTCCGAACCTTACGGCCGGTCTTTCGAGAGCAGTGCTTGCATTGTTCTCGGGGGTTGTAGGTTAGGGGCGTAGTTCTGCTGCCCTTGCTTTACTAGTTTTAGGCCCGGTTGCTAGCCCTCAGTCTTGTTAGGTTATTCCAACGTGCTCGTGGGCGAGCATCCATAGGTAGTCTAGTTTGAGGCTTTGCAGTAGTTAGAGCTTGATTGAAGAGTCAGTCCCGGTCCTCCTGCCTTTTTAGCAGAGTAGACTGTGTGGACGGCTCTTTGGTCGGGCTCAGCGAGACTCCGTTATAAGCCCCTTGCTAGTGCCCTCTTTTTGGGGGGCCAGCACAGTAGGGGATGGAGCTCGCTGCCGGCGGCTCGAACCCGATGCCGGTTGCCAGTGTGGTGTTTTCAACGCGCTTGGTGGTGAATGGTTCTGAGTAGCCGTGGCTAGTAGTTAGTTAGTAGTTAGTTATTGATTGTTCTTTTGGACGGGACCCAATGCCGGTAGCTGAGTGCGGTGTTTTTAACTGTGCTCGATGGCGAATGGTCCCGCCAAATATTTTACTATATTAATAATTTCTTTTTGTGTTTTTTCAGATGGGAGTTTTGGCCCGGACCCGATGCCAGTGGCGAATGGTCGTGGGCATGATCGGAGCAGCAGTCATTGTTTTCGGTGGCCCTGTTGCCGGTCGGTCGACGAATCCGGTGGATACTTCACTGTGTAGTCGGATAGGCATTTTTTGCCACCGTCGAGTCGCAAACCCGAGCAGGTGTCGTTGGCATGTCTAGCGGCCTGCTAGGGAGCGAGGGTCTTGCCTTCATTGGCCGGACCGCGAGGAGTTAACCTCTATAAAAAATCCTCAATCCCCGGCGTTTCGTAGCGTGACGTCGGGGTGCTCGTGTATACGAGAGGCTGGGGAGTTCATCAGCCACTAGCGCACAACCCTGGGATACCACCCGCCCTCCCAGGTGTATTAGGGTTACCCGGGCAAGGAGGCTCTGCCGGGGCGGACATTCTATTTCCTACCATTTTCGTGGGATTTATATGGAGAAAATTACAAAACCTAAAAACCCAAAAGGAGAGGAGACGAAGGAAGGAGGGGCGTCGAGGAGAAGGATAACAAGGAGTGCAAGGAGTGCTGTCAGCAGGGAGTCAAGCGTAGGGAGACAGGACGAGGCCATGGACTCGGACTGTAGCTACACTACGGGTCGGTCGATAAGTTCCGACACAAGCAAGAAGTTATGGCGCAAAAGGCGACACCCGGATTCTGAATCGGAACTGTCCGATGAGGATACGGTACGGCCTAAGTCTGCGACAAAAGGACGAGGACGCCCACCGACGACAGGTGAGTACGTCGGATTGGCGGATGCCAAAAAAGCTCTTCTCGCTGCAAAGCGAGAAGAATTTCTGTTAATGGCTGAAGAAGACCTGGAGAAGAGCGTCGCCGATACCCGCTCGAGGCGGGAATCGCGAGCCGCTAATCTAGAGTCGGCCGCAAGAGAGGTGGCTGAGTCGGGGGTCGGACCTAGTAACAGGTCCACTGCCCTGACAAAGCAACAGGTAATCGAGGACCTGGCGATTATAGCAAAAATCGCCACGAAATCGAAAAACTTGAAAGGTACCTTAGTCCGTGGTTTGAAGGAGGCGACGATTTCTATAGCCACGGCTATAGAAGTCCTCTGCACGCGGACTATCACGGAAGAGACGCGTCAGCTACAGGCGGACAACGTTCGCCTGCAGGCTGAGATGGACAATCTCCGCAAGGAGATGTCCACCTTGAAGGGGGATATGGAGAGGGCACGGAAGCAGGGTTGTCCGGCGCCCTCTCCCACGGATTTGACGGAGGCTGCGACCCCTGCAGCGCAGCCTCGAGCCCATTCACTGGAGGAGATTTGTCGGGTGGTCCTGTCGCAGGTGGGGGACTTGGTGTCCGCCCGCTTCAGGAACATTGAGGACCGTCTTCTTCCGGAGACTAGGCTTCGGCCTCCTCTGGCGGCCGACAGGAGGAGGGAGTCGGTACAGACCGTTGCGTCTGCTGATACCGCTCCCACACCCCCGCTAGGCGCCAGCTTGCCGGCGCTGAAGGCGCGCCCTGAACCGGCCAAGACCTCTGCTCCTGCGGGGCTGAAGTCAAAGGCGGCTAAGGGGGCGCCTAAGGCGACTGGAGGAGGAGGGGCTAAGCCGAGCGCGGCGAAGCCTAACGCGGCGAAGCCCAGTGCGGCTAAGCCTAGTAAGGCTGCGCCGAGTGCGGCGAAGCCCAAGAAGGGGAAGAAGGGGGCTGACCAGGCAGCTGCGTCGCGGTCGCAACCGCAGCAGAAGCCACGGCCAGCCCCGAGAGGGAAGCTCCGGACCCAGCGATCTACAGCGGTAGTATTGACACTGCAACCCGAAGCCGAGGCCAAAGGCGTTACCTATGCCCAGGTCTTGGCGGAGGCGAAACAGAAAATCAAACTCGCTGAGCTGGGTATTACGGAAGTTCGTTTTAGGAAGGCGGTCACTGGTGGCCGAATTCTTGAACTTCCCGGGGTTCAGAGTGCTGAGAAGGCGGATTCTCTCGCTGCTAAGTTGAGGGAGACCTTGTGTCACGAGCAGGTGCGGGTGTCCAGACCCACGAAATGCGTAGAGATGCGCATTTCGGGCCTGGATGACTCCGTCACCAGCTCGGACGTGGTCGCGGCCATCGCGCTCAGGGGGGGTTGTAGGGAGGATGGAGTCCAGTGTGGGCCCATCACCGTCGGTGCCGGAGGCATGGGTGCTGCGTGGGTTCGGTGCCCGGTCGCAGCCGCCAGGAAGGTGTCCGAGGGTGGTAGGCTCCTCGTGGGCTGGGTGTCGGCGCAGGTTACGCTCCTGGAAGACCGACCTTTGAGGTGCTTTAAGTGCCTCGAGGTTGGCCATGTCAGGGCGAAGTGCACGGCGGAGGTCGACAGGAGCGACCTCTGCTACCGATGCGGGAAGCCGGGACACAAGGCCCAGGGTTGCTCGGCCGAGCCGCACTGCGCTTCGTGCGCAGCAGCCGGCAGACCGGCGAAGCATCCCATGGGGGCCAAGGACTGTGCCCCCGTTCCAAAGAGGGGGAAGACGGCTGGTAAGGCGGCTAGAGGTCCTAGGGCCTCTACGCAGCCTTCCAGGCCGACGGAGGATCCCATGGCAATCGATTAAGATATGGCCATGAGGATCCTCCAGGCGAATATCAACCACTGCGCCAGCGCTCAGGATCTCCTGTTCCAGAGCATGGCGGAGTGGTCGATAGGCGTCGTCGTAGTCGCCGAACCGTATTTCGTCCCTTCAGGGGCGGACTGGGTCGGTGACAGGGACGGTCTGGTGGCCATCGGGACTCGGTTAGCGGCCGGATCCCCGGTCTTCGGAGCAGTCACGAGGGGCCGAGGCTTCGTCTCGGCACTCGTCGGAGACGTGACGGTGATCGGGGTCTACTTCTCTCCGAATCGAAGTCTCGCCGACTTCGAGCAGTTTCTGGTCGAAGTCGGTGCTCTCGCCGGAAGAAGTGGCCCCGGTCGGGTCCTTGTCGTCGGAGACCTCAACGCCAAGTCTACGGCTTGGGGTTGCCCGACAACGGACGCGCGTGGAGAGCTCCTCGAAGACTGGGTAGTCGCTGCCGGTCTCGTGGTGTTGAACCGGGGGTCGGCAGATACGTGCGTGCGGCAACAGGGTGGCTCCATAGTGGACGTCACGTTCGCCGATGCCATCCTGGCGCGCCGTATCCGGGGCTGGCGTGTGATGGAGGGTGTGGAGACGTTGTCGGACCACCGCTACGTGAGGTTCGACGTGTCCGCACTCCCCGTCACGCCGAGCGGCTTAGCTCGGCCCTTGCTTGGGGAAGGCCCAAGGTGGGCCTTGAAGCGTCTGAACAGGGACGTCTTGATTGAGGCTGCCCTTGTTCAGGCATGGGTGGGAGCGCCGGAAGGCGAAGTGGACATAGAGGCAGAATCTTCGCGACTTGGTTCAGTCATGTCGCACATATGCGACGCGGCAATGCCTCGCATTCATCATGTTACGCCAAAGGGCGGAGTTTACTGGTGGTCTGAAGAGCTTTCGCAGCTCCGCTGTAGCTGCGTGGCTCTCAGACGCCGGTACACCAGATGCCGGAGGCGCAGGCGACGGAACATTGAGCTCGAGCGTCAGCACTATACTCGATATCGTGAGGTTGTGTTGACGTTCGTTAAAGCGATCGCGAAAGCGAAGGACTTGGCACAGGCGGAGATGCTGGAATCTCTGGATAGAGATCCTTGGGGGAGGCCGTACAAGTTGGTTAGGCGCAAGCTTCGACCGTGGGCACCCCCACTGACCAAGAGTCTTCAGCCAGATTTGCTAGAGGCCGTAATCTCTGGCTTATTCCCGTCGAGTACCGACCATCGGGTACAACGAACGGATGGTGTTAGGGAGGAGGAGCATTATGACGCTGCACAGGAGGTCTCCGGGGATGAGTTGGGGGCTGCGGTTCTTCGGCTTCGGGCGAAGAATACTGCGCCGGGACCCGACGGCATTCCTGGTCGCGCCTGGGCTCTAGCACTGGGGCCTTTAGAGCCCCTAGTGCTGCGTCTTTTTAACGCTTGCCTTCGACAGGGCCGGTTTCCACAGACTTGGAAGGGTGGCAAGTTGGTTTTATTGCGCAAGGAGGGGCGGCCGGTAACTGAACCCTCAGCGTATCGGCCGATTGTTCTCCTTGACGAGGTGGGAAAGCTCTTTGAGCGGCTTTTATTCGTTCGCCTCGTCAAGCACTTGGAGGAGTCCGGTAGAGATCTCAGCAACTACCAATTCGGCTTCCGTAGAGGCAGATCCACCCTAGACGCCATTAGTCGGGTGAGGGCCATAGCGGAGGCCTCGGTGTCTCGGGGCGGGGTGGTGGTGGCGGTGTCTCTGGACATCGCTAACGCATTTAACACCCTTCCCTGGGGTACCATTTTGGAGGCGATGAAGTTTCACGCCGTGCCAGGATACTTGCAACGAGTTGTAGGGGATTACCTCTTCAACCGTGCTGTTAAATATCCAGCTGGCAACGGGTGGGGTCAGAGAGAGGTTTCGTGCGGTGTTCCACAGGGGTCGGTTCTGGGACCTCTCCTGTGGAACATCGGCTACGACTCTGTGTTGCGCGGTGCCAATCTGCGGGGTGTCGAAGTAACTTGTTACGCTGACGACACCCTTGTGACGGCCCGTGGTGATAACTATAGGGAGGCGAGCGTCCTTGCAACCGCAGGAGTCGCCCAGGTTGTGGGGAGGATAAGGAGGCTGGGACTGGAGGTTGCCCTACACAAATCCGTAGCACTGTGTTTTCACGGGCCACGGAAGGGACCTCCAGCTGGATCTAGCCTGATAGTCGGTGGAGTTTCCATTGCTGTCGGACGGTCCATGGATTACCTTGGACTTGTCCTCGACAGTAGATGGAACTTCAACGAGCATTTCCGGCGACTAGCGCCGAAGCTCGTGAGGGCAGCCGGAGCACTCTGTCGCATCCTTCCAAATGTGGGGGGGCCGAGTGTGGGTTGTCGACGGCTATACATTGGGGTGGTGCGGTCTATGGCCCTTTACGGGTCTCCCGTATGGGTGGATGCCCTTGACGCTCGTAACCGGACTCTCTTGTGCAGAGCACAGAGGATCATGGCTATTAGAGCGGTCAGGGGTTATCGCACCATATCGTGCGAGGCAGCCTGCGCGTTAGCCGGGACCCCGCCTTGGGATCTTGATGCTGCGACGTTAGCGGTGGCGTACCGACGAAAGAGGGATGCCCGTTTTCGGGGGGAACATCCTCCGTCCGAGGAGGGAGGGGAGTCGCGCTGGCGGCGCAGGGCGCAGGAAGAGTTGCTCGCAATATGGCGAGAGAGGCTCATGGTGCCCGGGGCTGGTATTGCAACTGCATTGGCGATCGGCCCAATCCTCCGGGATTGGATTAATCGCAAGCATGGGGTGATGACCTTCCACCTAACACAGATCCTTTCGGGGCACGGGTGCTTCGGGAGGTATCTGTGTCGGGTGGCGGGTCGTGAGCCCACGATGGGATGTCACGAGTGCGGCTGTGCCGTGGATACGGCGCAGCACACGCTGGCAGTTTGCCCGCATTGGGCGGAGCCGCGTGCTACACTCATGGGCACGGTAGGGGCGGACCTATCGCTCCGGGCTGTGGTCAAGGCCATGGTCCGGAGCGAGGAGGCCTGGAGTGCGGTGCGCTCCTTCTGCGAGGTCGTGATGTCGCAGAAGGAAGCGGCGGAGCGGCTCAGGGAGGAGGACGGAGCCGCTCTTCCGATGCGCCGTAGGAGGGTGGGGCGCAGGCGTGTCGCTCACGAGCGACGCTTGCCGCCTTAGCCCGAACGGGGTGGTCCGATCGAGACTCCTTGATTCTGAGTGCGCAGCTTGCTGTCGTCTCGGTGAAGAAGGAGTCTCGATCTGACGGTCGGCTTGGTGGGGGGAAGGGGAGCCCTCCACGCCAACAGGTCGACCACCGGAGTGGGACGCGATCCGGTCAATTGGTCGCGTCACTCCTTGGGGGGGATGGCTGCTTGCGGCCTACCGTCGGAGCAACGCGGATGTGTGCGCAAGCGTTCCCGTGGCGCTCCACAATGACGGTGATATGTTGACCGTCTGGTTTAGTGAGTAAAAGTCTCACATACCCACCTCCATCTTCCCCTAGATTGAGGTGGCATCCTAGGAGGATTCCAGACGTAAAAAAAAAAAAAAAAAAAAAAAGGTTAGGTTAGGTTAGGTTAGGTTAGGTTAGGTTAGGTTAGGTTAGGTTAGGTTAGGTTAGGTTAGGTTAGGTTAGGTTAGGTTAGGTTCTAGTGCGCGGTCGCTAGTGCCGCCATCTGGCGCGTCCCCCGGGTTGCGGATAGGGGAGGTCCCCCCCAGATATGGGGGGCACCGGCTTCGGCCGGCGCGGACAGCTACTAGTATGTGTGGCTGCTTGCCTTCTGGGGTGAGCATTGCACGGCCACACGAACTCGTAAGCCCGCACTGAGCGGGAACGAGAGCTGGGCGGACGAAGCTTGCTCTGTTCGTCTGGCTGCGAGGAAGAAAACCTCTATAATAAATTACCCTTGTGGGGGCCCTTGAGGGGCCGGGTGCCGTTTCGGCGGCGGAGGATGGCGGGTCTGCTAGGCCTGCGGACCGTTCCTACAGTGTTGTGGAGGTCAGCTATGGGGTTCATGCCCGATACATAGCTGTGTTGATGTTGTGTTGTGTTGTCTTTGGTTGTTGTGTCCTTTGTAATTTCGTACAGTGATGAGAGTGTCTTGTATTGTCTGATGAGTCGTGGGTGTATCTGTTTCATGTCAACCCAAGAGTCCGACGCCTGCTCAAGGGTTGTGTAACTGCGAGGGCTTCACCAGGGGACCTCACCCCTAAAAAGGAACTAAAATGAAGGTGTCTCTTAAAAAGAAATTACCCCAGGAGGGTTCCGACTGCTCAGCAGGCGGGCAATCCCTCACGGACGCCACGGCCTCCGTCTTCCCCTCGTATTCTGGGGGGGGAAAAGACCACCTAACAATAACTTCTGATCACTCAGATTCCAGTATGGTAACGGCGGCATCAAGGGAGTCCCCAACGCCCTTATCATGCTCAAAGCAACGGCCCTGCTCCAAGGAGAGGAGCCGTTCGGGCTCGAGCGTAAGTTCAAGCGAAGAAAGGAGGCTCACAGTAATAAAACTTGTGACGCCGAAAAGAGGAAGAGGTCGTCCTCCCACCACAGGACAGTATATTGGCCTTAAAAAGGCTAAAGAGGACTACCTCAGACTCCAGAGAGAAGAGTTTGAAATAGAGGCGGATAGAGATCTGCAGGAGCGCATAAGAGAACGTCAGCAGAGCAGACACGGTCTGCAGACATCTCTAGATGTTGAAGAGGTTGTAGACATTCGAAAGCGAGTTGAAGAGAATCTGGATCTTGTCTGCAAGGTAGCGACAAGGTCAAAAAATCTTAAGGGCACTTTCCAAAAGGCCCTTAAAGACGCCGCTTCCTCTATAAGGGCATGCGTAGAAAGTCTGACAGAAAGCAACCCGAATGAAGAGACACGCCTACTCCAAGTGGCGAATGCTCGTTTGCAGTCTGAGCTTTTGGAGCTAAAGAACGAGGTCGCTCAGCTCAGATCAGCTAATCAACGTGTCGCACCGGTTGTAGGAAATGTTACTGCGTCGAATAGTTACAGTCTCGATGTTGATCAGCTCTCGAACTCCATCATGGCTCAAGTCAGTACCGTCATAGCTGCACGGCTTGAGGCATTTGAGGAAAGACTACTGACGAAAAACCCTAATCGTACGTCTTTATCTGCAAATAGATCAGAGAAGCCTTCCCTTGACCAATCTATAGCCTTATGTCCAGAACAATCACCAGTGACATTAGCGCAAGAAGGTCTTCAAGTAGAGAAGAAGAAGAAACGGAAGGTCAAAATTAAAAGAAAGAAGGGTGCTGATGCAAAGGCTGGATCGCCACGCGTCCAATTGCTACCATCCCTTCCAACTAAAGAGCCGGATACTGAAGAGCAAGGGTGGATACAGGTTGCAAGACGGCGACGTCCTAAAAAGAAGAACGAAAAGGAGGGTTCGAAATCTAACATCAACAATTTGCGACCTCCTCGCTCAGCCGCAATTATTCTGACCTTACTGCCGGGAGCTGAAGACAAAGGACTCTCTTATGCCAGCATTCTCCGCCAAGCTAAAACGGCAAATCTTTCGGATTTGGAACTGTCTTCCTTACGAATCCGGAAGACCACATCTGGAGCCAGAATACTGGAGATACCCGGAGCAGGAAGCGCTGAAAAAGCAGATGTGATAGCTAAGCGTCTGGAGGCCGCCCTTAACGCTGATGACGTAAGAGTGTCTAGGGTAACGAAATGCGTAGAAATGCGCATTTCGGATCTAGACGACTCCGTCACTAAAGAGGAAGTTGTCCAAGCTATCTCATGTATTGGTGGTTGTCCGACACATCAAATAAGAACCGGAGAGCTGCGAGAGGACTACAGTGGTTTGTTCACAATCTGGGCTCGCGTTCCGGTTGTTGCAGCCAAGAATATTGTCGAAAGCGGAAGATTGCTAGTTGGATGGGTTTCGGCGCGTGTAAAGTTGCTTAGTGCAAGGACCAGGCTTTGCTATCGTTGCCTGGAAACCGGACATGTTAAAAGTATGTGCAAGGCTGAGATTGACCGCAGTGGTCTCTGTTTTCGCTGTGGTCAGCCTGGCCATAACGCAAATGTTTGCTCTGCTGCTCCACACTGTCCGCTTTGTGCAGATGCCAAGAAGCCATCTGCTCACAGAGTAGGTAGTAATGCGTGTCAGACCAGTGTGACTTGCAACTCACGTGGAAGAAAGCTTAAGCCTCTGGCCAGGCCTCAGGGCCAGTCGGTTAGCCGTTTAACATCCAGTGCTAGAGAAAGGCAAGAGTTGGTACGTTCAAGCAATGAATAATGGCTTCGTTATCATTTCTTCAGTGCAATATCAACCACTGTGCGCGAGCTCAGGATCTTCTTCTCCAGAGCCTGGCAGAATGGATGATAAACGTCGCGGTGGTAACAGAACCATACTTCATCCCCAAATGTTCGAGCTGGGCTGGCGACCTGGACGAACTCGTGGCAATAGTCATACCTAGTCGGAATGACTCGCCTACCTTTACCAGGGTAACTAAGGGGCGAGGATTTGTTGCGGTCTTAATAGACAAATTTGTCCTTGTCGGGGTATACTTCTCCCCCAATAGGTCCCTGGCCCAGTTTGAGGTCTTCATGACGGAAATAGGAGCCATTATAGGGCAGTTTCTTCCTTGCCTTGTAATGGTGGTCGGAGACCTTAACGCGAAATCTACAACCTGGGGTTCTCCTGCAACTGATGCGAGAGGTGAGTTGATTGAGGAGTGGTTACCGACCATTGGTCTGATTGTTTTGAACAGGGGATCTGCAAATACGTGCGTGCGCATGCAAGGTGGCTCCATCGTCGATGTTTCATTTGCAAGCCCTACTTTGGCGAGCCACATACGGCAGTGGAGGGTTCTTGAGGATGTTGAAACCCTGTCGGACCACCGATACATCCGGTTCGAGGTCCTCCCATCCTCACCTAGAAGAAGCCACCCTAGAAAGACTGGGGCCTGCCAAAGTAATAGGTGGCAACTGAAACGCCTAGATAAAAATATGCTTCAGGAGGCCGCAATTGTCCAAACCTGGGTACCTATACCCGAAGAACCCATCGTGCCAGAGGAAGAAGCGAATTGGCTTCGTGGTGCCTTGATGCATATATGCGATGCGTCAATGCCCCGAGCCAGGCTAACCCCTCCCATGAAGCAGGTGTACTGGTGGTCGGCTGAAATCTCGCAACTGCGTGTGGCATGCGTGGCAGCGAGACGTCAATTCACTCGTAGCCGCCGAAGGAGAATAAGGAACCAGCGTCTAGAGGCAGAGCTCTACTCCTTGTATGTCCTCGCGAAAGATGCCTTAAAGATCTGCATCGCGCGTGCAAAGGCCGACGCAAGAAAGGAGATACTGGATTCTGTAGACAGAGATCCATGGGGGCGGCCATATAGGATGGTGAGAAGGAAGCTTCGACCCCGGGCACCTCCATTGACTCAATCTCTCCAACCTGAGCTTACGGAACGCGTCGTTGCAGAACTCTTTCCCCACAGAGATGAATTTTTACCACCATCTATGGCTCCAAACACGGTGCCTACAGAGCAATCTGAAATACCCGGGGTAACCGACAGCGAGTTTTGTGAGGCAGTGGAAAAACTCAGGGCCAATAACACCGCTCCTGGTCCAGACGGAATTCCTGGTCGGGTACTAGGATTTGCTCTGATTGAGCTCGAAACAAAACTGAGGAGTCTTTTGGACGCGTGCTTATTGCAGTCGCAGTTTCCAAAACATTGGAAGATAGGCCGTCTAGTGCTCCTCAGCAAGGAAGGACGTCCTCCGGAGTCGTCTTCATCATATCGTCCGATTGTTCTGCTTGACGAAGTGGGGAAACTGTTCGAGCGCATACTAGCCACCAGAATTGTAAATCATCTCAGAACTACCGGTCCAGATCTGTCCGATAACCAATTTGGGTTTCGTTCTGGTAAGTCGACGATGGATGCTGTCTTGCGCGTTAAAACCGCTGCGCAGGAGGCGGTTAGACGAGGGGAAGTCGTCTTAGCAGTGTCCTTAGACATTGCAAATGCGTTCAACACCTTGCCCTGGAGCTGCATCAGAGAGGGATTAAGGTACCATCGGTTACCTCTCTATCTTCGTCGCATTGTCGCTGCATACCTCTCTGATCGATCTATCGTGTACCCGGTTCAAAGGGGATGGCGAAAGAGAGTGATGTCGTGTGGCGTTCCACAGGGGTCGGTTCTCGGGCCGCTCCTGTGGAACATCGGATATGACTGGGTTCTGCGCGGAGGTAACATCACAGGTATCGACGTTACCTGTTACGCCGATGATACCCTGGTGACAGCTCGGGCCAAAACTCCCAGACAGGCTGCCATCCTTGCCACGGCTGGAGTGGAGCATGTCGTGGGGCGTATCCGTCGACTTGGCCTTGAGGTGGGCATCAACAAATCCGAGGCTCTATATTTTTATGGACCTCGGAACGCTCCCTCCTCCTCAGTGGACAGTATCACAGTGAGCGGTACTCGCATCTGCATCGGGTCGACGATGAGGTATCTCGGCCTCGTCCTCGATAGCAGGTGGAAGTTTACCGCCCACTTTGAGCAACTTACTCCAAAGCTCTTGAGTGCAACAGCAGCATTTGGATGGTTGCTACCAAACTTAGATGGTCCGAACGAAATAAGCCGACGCCTTTATGCTGGTGTCGTGAGATCCATGGCCCTCTATGGAGCCCCGGTGTGGTCCGAATCCCTGAATAGCCGGAATATCGCTCTCTTACGCAAACCGCAGAGAGCGATGGCAATCAGGTTGATTCGAGGCTACCGGACCGTTTCATTTGAAGCCGCCTGTGTCCTCGCCGGAACGTTACCCTGGGACCTTTACGCGGCTGCCCTCACGACGTTGTATCATCTTCGTTTAGAGGCGCTTACCTTGTGCCCCCGTCCAGGAGTACGGCAAAGGATGCAAAGAGCAGTAATAGGTCACGCTCACGCAGCATGGCAGGTGAGGCTTACGGAACCCAGTGCAGGGACTAGAACTATTGAGGCAGTCGCCCCAGTACTCAAACAGTGGCTGAATAGACGCTTTGGTGCCATCACTTTTCGGTTAACACAAGTGATAACCGGACATGGCTGTTTCGGGAGATACTTGTTTCGGGTTGCAGGAAGGGAACCAACCGCTACCTGTCACCATTGCAACGACTGCCCCAATGAGACCGCCCAACACGTCCTTGAGAGCTGTCCTGCCTGGAGAAAAGAGAGAGCAAATCTGATTGCAGTTATAGGACCGGACCTGTCTTTACCAAGCGTAGTTCGTAAAATGACGGAAAGACAAAGTTCGTGGGAGGCAGTACTCCTTTTTTGCGAGCAAGTGATGATCCAAAAAGAAAGCTTGGAAAGGGAAAGAGAGGCTAGTAGCTCATTGGCCATCCGCCGTCGAAGAATTGGTCGTCGAAGGGAGGCACATATCCGCCACCTTCCACCTTAACACTAGCTAGAGGGTCATGGACTCGGGGGAGCCCATAACCCAAAAATCTAGCCCGAGTAGGCGTGGGCGTGTTCTTGCACGCCACTCTGAACTGTAGTATAATAGAAGGACGACCATCTGTCCTCCATTCCATACGAGAAGGGGTCTGTTGTGACCGCATCGTCGCCGGGTCGCGGAAGATTGCCAGCTGGATGTTCCCGTGACCCCGGCTTATGGCGACGAGAGGAACACCGTGGGGTTTTAGCCGGTTAGAGCCCGGCATAACCAGACCGTCTCCCCCGAGGCCGTCTGGTATCCGACTGGATTTCCCCACGTAAAAAAAAAAAAAAAAAAAAAAAAAAAGGTTAGGTTAGGTTAGGTTAGGTTAGGTTAGGTTAGGTTAGGTTAGGTTAGGTTAGGTTAGGTTAGGTTAGGTTAGGTTAGGTTGGGGGAGTCCCCAAGTGTGTGCAAGTACGTCCTCGTCGTCTCCCCTGGACCCCGTCCTGACCCCGGTAACGCAGGTGGCAGGCGGGTGACTGAATCTTGCAGACGATACTTGGGTGCGTTCGGTATTATTGCTGACGTCATGCTTCCTTTACGTAACAGTAAAGGAAGATTCTCCAAAGGCCCTTCTCAGGGCCAACCAAAAGGCCCTTCTCAGGGCCAACCAAAAGGTCCTTCTCAGGACCAACCAAAGGGCCCTTCTCAGGGCCAACCAAAAGGTTCTTCTCAGGACCAACCAAAGGGCCCTTCTCAGGGCCAACACGACGACCTTGCTATCCATTATGACTCCGATTTTCTGTACAATTTGGATGCTGACGATTTGGTTGCAAATGATCCGACGCCGTTGGTCGGGTCTTCTGCAAATGACAATGGCGAGAATCTCGATTTTGAAATTCCTTGTGGAAAGGCGGTGCTTCCTAAAAGTACCAAATCAGGTACTTGCGGGATTGTAATGTCCGACGGTGAAGTGAGTGAGAGAAGAAAGCGCCATTTTTCGGAAGTCGCTCGACTTCTTAGCGATGCGTCCGGAAGTGAGGCGGAGCCTGGTGTACCATCCTCGAAATGGAGCACCGCCCGGCGCGGACGCAAAAGCTTAACGCGTGGTAGTGGGCTCGCCCGGGCGAAAGCCGATCAGCAGGCTCTTAACGACGAGGCTGAGGAGGGCCAATATGAGAGGAATCTTACATCGCAGGCCTTTCGTAAGGTGCCCGTTCCACCCATGGTAATAGGTGACTCTGATGAGGAGTCGTTCCTCGAGTCATGGCACAGGGACGACCCTGATATGATGGGAGCGGAGGCATTACGGGCATTCGCGGGACGCAGCTCTACAGCTATCCTGGAGGCCTGCCGGAAGTCTCAGAACCTCAAGGGTGGCATACGGCGAATTATTAAGGAATCTACCAGAGAACTTCTTGAGGCAGTCGAGGCTCTGGCAGGACGCACTGCAAACGAGGAGACTCGTCGTCTTAATGCCGACAACTCGCGTCTCCATCGTGAGGTAGAAAACCTACGAGCAGAACTCAAAGTTCACAGACGCGAGTTTGCCGAGATGAAGGCGGCTGCAACCAAAACAGCCGTTGCAGCTGCTGAAACTCCATCTCTTAATACAGAGTTTTTCGACGAGTTTAGGCGCTCGGTGATTTCATCGGTGGGCGTAATGATAAATGCCCGTTTCCGAAATATCGAAGATCGCCTCCTTCCTGAAAAGAATCTCCGTCCGCCTCTCGCTGCAGATAGGAGAAAGGAGGCTGCCATGACTGCGGCAGGGAATCTGGACGCACGTCCTAATCAGCGCACAGGTGCACCTTCCCTGCCCTTAAATACTACGACCAAAACAACTTCGGTGCGGCCGTCTAATGAAGGACCGTCTAGTGCGTCTTCTGAGTGGACGACCGTTGTAAAAAGAGGTAAGAAAAAGACTCTTCAAAAGTCTGTACCACCTCGCATGCCTCAGTCGTTGAGTGGTGCTGCTAAAGTTGTGAGACTTCCAAAAAAAAAGGGAAGTGAAAATAAAAAAGGCAAGACGGGTCAGAAAGCTGGAAAAAGGTCCCAGACTAAGCTGCCATCTCCTCGGTCGCCAGCAGTGATAATAACACTTAACACTGAGGCGGCTGAAAAAGGCGTCACCTACGCTCAAGTCCTAGAACGTGCAGCGGAGAAGGTGGATCTCGGTGCTTTAGGACTTGAAAGCGGGCTAAAGATCCGGCGATGCGCGACTGGTGCCAGGTTGCTAGAACTGCCCAAAGCGGCTCTAGATAAGGCGGAAAGTTTTGCCACAACTCTTCGCACAGCACTTGATGGCGTGGCAGATGTCGTCCGACCCGTAAAAAGGGTCTCAGTGAAAATCAAGGGCCTGGACGACTCTGCCACGATGGAGAAGATCGCGGCGGCGATTTGCCGCGTCACAAACTGTTCCAGCGAGTCTCTTCGTGTCGGTGAGATTCGTTGGGGCTCTGGGGCCATGGGGAGTACAATTACCCGGTGCCCCGTTGACACGGCCAAGGCCCTGCTGGCTGCGGGCCGCCTGCTTGTGGGTTGGAGCTCGGCCGGGGTCGAGCTCTTGGAAGAGCGCCCTATGCGGTGCTTCCGGTGTCAGGAACCGGGGCACACACGAGCGCTCTGCCCTACGGAGACCGATCGCAGCGCCGTTTGTTTTCGGTGTGGCGTTGCAGGTCATGTACGTGCCAAGTGCACTGGAGTTTTGCGCTGCGCGGTCTGTTCCGACCTGGGCCTCGCAGCGGGCCATGAATTGGGAAGTGGCGCCTGCAAAGCTCCCCGAAAAAGAGGAAAGACAGCTGGTCCTTCGCCAGCTGCCCGAAGCGTAGTGCGGGATCAACCGCCTGTAGAAGCCATGTCACAATGATCAGACAAAGACATGGCTTCCTACAGGCGAACTTGAATCACTGCGCGGGGGCACAGGATCTTTTCCTGCAATCCCTTGCGCAGTGGGAGGTGGATGTCGCGGTTGTGTGCGAGCCATATTTTATCCCCACCCAGCCTCACCCACGCTGGATTGGGGATTTAGATGGCTCAGTTGCGGTCGTAGCCGGGATGGCGGTTGGCTCGCCCCTATCAACCGTGGAGAGGGGAGCGGGGTACGTCGTTGCCGTCTGGGGGGAGTACACCGTAGTCGGCGTGTATTTCTCCCCCAACCGTCCCCTGGCGGAGTTTGAGGTGTTCCTCGACTCCGTCAGGGCCGCCGTGGCTCGCAGGTCGTCGGGGTCCGTCGTGGTTCTTGGCGACTTCAATGCAAAATCCCGGGCCTGGGGCAACGCCAAAACAGACGTCCGGGGAGAGGCAGTCGAGTTATGGGCCCTACTATCTGGGTTGTCTCTGCTCAACAGGGGGACGGCCCACACCTGCGTACGGCACAATGGGGGGTCGGTGGTGGACCTCTCGTTTGCCACCCCTGCTGTCGCGCGCAGGGTGTCCGGATGGAGAGTAGAGGACGGGGTGGAGACTCTCTCGGACCACCTTTATGTCCGGTTTGAGGTCTCCTCCCTTCCTGGCATTGGTGCTGTGGCCTCCAGAGGTCCCAGCACCTTCCCCAGGTGGAATATAAGCCGGATTGACGCCGAGCTGGCGGAGGAGGCGGCCATTGTGCAAAAATGGTCCACCTCTGGGACAGCTGTGGGAGCCAACGTCGATGTAGACGATTTGGCCGGTCGCATGCGCACAGCCCTAACCAGGGTGTGCAATGCGGCCATGCCAAGGGCAGGTCGATGCTCTCGGCGCCGCGCAGTGTATTGGTGGTCACCGGAGATCGCGGCTCTCCGGTCGACGGCCAACAGAGCCCGGCGGCTGTACACCCGTTGCCGTAGACGCAACGGGAGCGATCCGGGCTTGGAGGAAGATCTGCGAGGAATATATAAGAAGGCAAAGAAGGCCCTACAGCTCGCCATTAGTCAGGCGAAATCTGCGGCCAGGGAAGAAATCCTGGCTGGGCTGGACGGAGATCCTTGGGGGCGTCCCTATCGAGCAGCGCGAAATAAGCTGCGCACCAGGGGCGCCCCGCTCACGGAGACCCTCGCGCCAGATCTGGTGGAGAGGGTGGTCGGAGAGTTATTCCCCGACCAGCCAGGCCACTCACCTCCCATAATGGCGCCCCCTCTCCAGCTGGTGAATGAGGAAGTACCACCTCCAGTCACGGAGGAGGAGATGAAGATAGCCCTGGAACGTCTTCGCGGTAGGAAGACGGCACCGGGTCCCGATGGCGTCCCAGGGCGGGTGCTCGCGCTCGCCCTTAAGCACCTGGATGGGAAGCTTAGGGAACTCTTTAACGCGTGCATAGCGGGCGGAGAGTTCCCAAAGGCATGGAAAATGGGTCGGTTATGCCTTTTGCCTAAGGGGGGTGATCCCGAATCTCCTTCCGCATACCGACCCATTGTGCTGCTGGATGAGACGGGAAAACTACTAGAAAAAATTCTAGCTTCCCGTCTCGTTCGCCACCTGGAGGAGATTGGGCCACCGCTTTCGGAGGCTCAGTACGGGTTCAGGTCTGGGCGGTCGACAATCGACGCCCTGACCGCTCTGAAGGGCATCACAACCGGAGCCGTAAGGGATAAAGAGGTTGTCCTGGGGGTGTCGCTAGACATAGCGAACGCCTTCAACAGCCTCCCTTTTGAGACGGTCGCGGAGGCACTCCGATATCATAGAGTGCCTCCGTATCTCGGACGGCTGCTGAGGGCGTACCTCCAGAACCGGGCAGTAGTGTGGGAGGACGGTGACGGGCGACTGCACGAACGGCGCATGGGGTGCGGTGTTCCACAGGGGTCGGTTCTGGGTCCGATCCTGTGGAACATCGGGTATGACTGGCTCCTGCGGGAGCCGGTTCCCCCTGGGGCGGGAGTCATCTGCTACGCAGACGACACCCTCGTCTACGCCCGGGGCAGCTCGTACGCGGAGGCGGCGCAATTGGCCACCACCGTTACGAACTTGGTGGTCAAAAGAATTGCGGCGCTGGGCTTGAGGGTCTCCGTGTCGAAAACGGAGGCCCTCCTATTTCACGGCCCACGCAGGGGACCGCCCAGGGGCGCGCGCATCACCCTCTTGGGTGAAGAGGTTTTAATCGGGGCCCAGATGAAGTATCTGGGCCTCGTACTGGACGGACGATGGAGCTTCGGGGCACACTTTGTCCAACTCGCCCCGAAGCTGGTGGCCGCCGCTGCCGCTCTCGGCAGACTGCTGCCCAATGTGGGGGGTCCGGCTTCGCCCTGCAGACGCCTTTACTCGGGCATCATCCGAAGCATGGCACTGTACGGCGCTCCGGTATGGGCGGATGCTCTCACCGCTAAAAACAAAATCCTTCTAAGGAGGCCCCAGAGGATTATAGCGGTGAGAGCGATACGAGGGTACCGTACAGTGTCGTGGACGGCGGCCACCCTGCTAGCGGGTGACCCCCCCTGGGAACTCCAGGCTGGGGTCCTCGCGGAAGTACACCGCTGCAGGGTGGATATCAGAGGTCGAGGCGAGTGGCCAAACCCGGTCGAGATGTGTCGGGTCAGAGCCAAGGCGGATGAGGCTCTGATCCGACTCTGGGAGGAGAATTTGGGGTCCCCGGCAGCCGGACGGGATACGGTGGAGGCGATAAGGCCTCACCTAGTCCGGTGGCTATCGCGGCGCTCTGGGACCCTGACTTTCCGGCTGGTGCAGGTCCTTACCGGACACGGCTGCTTCGGTAAGTACCTGCACAAAATAGCGGGCCGGGAACCGACCCCGGCCTGCCACGAGTGTGATGAGCCGATGGACACGGCTCGTCACACTCTGCTGGGGTGCGACGCCTGGGCCTCACAAAGGCTCAAACTGGCAGCGCACGTGGGACCGGACCTTTCGCTGCCGAGCGTCATCGACGCGATGCTCGGTAGCGACGAGTCGTGGTCTGCCATGGTCTCCTTCTGCGAGGACGTGATGTCGCAGAAGGAGGCAGCGGAGCGGGAGAGGGAGGCGGCGTCCTCCAACCCACTCCGTCGAGGAAGGACGGGGGTCCGTAGGAGACGCTACGCGCGCCTGTTACCCCCGCCTTAGTGTAGCCGAGGAGGGGTCTGGGGACCCCCTCTCACCAGGCGCACGGGATTGAGGGCGCAAAGGGCGCCCTACCCTGTGGTTTACGCCGGGGTGGAAGCAGTCGAATGCCAACGCGATCCTGCTCCACCCCATATGGCGACGGATGGCAGGTTAGGTTAGGTTAGGTTAGGTTAGGTTAGGTTAGGTTTTCAGCGCTTGTTTGCGGCAGGGCCGGTTTCCACGGACGTGGAAGGGTGGCAGATTGGTCCTGTTGCGGAAGGAGGGGCGTCCTGTAGCTGAACCCTCAGCTTATCGGCCGATTGTGCTGTTAGACGAAGTGGGCAAGCTCTTTGAGCGGATCATATTTGCTCGCATCGTCAAGCACCTGGAGAGGTCGGGTCGGGATCTTAGCGATCACCAATTTGGCTTCCGCAGAGGCAGGTCCACCCTTGACGCAGTCAATCGGATGAGGGCCTTAGCGGAGGCCTCGGTGTCTCGAGGCGGGGTGGCGGTGGCGGTATCTCTCGATATCGCCAACGCGTTCAACACTCTTCCTTGGGGGACCATTTTGGAGGCGTTGAGGTTCCACGCCGTGCCTGGGTACTTGCGGCGCGTAGTAGGGGACTACCTTTGCGACCGCGCCGTATGTTACCCGGTCGGTGGGGGAGGATATAGGCGGAAGGAGGTGTCGTGCGGTGTTCCCCAGGGGTCGGTTCTAGGACCTCTCCTGTGGAACATCGGGTACGACTCGGTGTTGCGGGGTGCCAATCTTCGGGGAGTCGACGTAACTTGTTACGCCGACGATACCCTGGTCCTGGCACGCGGCGACACGTTTCGGGAGGCGAGAGTCCTAGCAACCGCAGGAGTCGCCCAGGTCGTGGGGAGAGTGAGGAGGCTGGGGCTGGAGGTTGCCCTGCACAAGTCCGTAGCCCTGTGTTTTCACGGGCCGCGGAAGGCACCTCCGGCCGGTTCGAGCCTGGTGGTCGGTGGAGTCTCCATCGCTGTCGAGCGGTCCATGGATTACCTTGGACTCGTCCTCGACAGTCGGTGGAGCTTCAACGAGCATTTTCGGCGGCTGGCGCCGAAACTCGTGAGGGCAGCCGGAGCGCTCTGTCGCGTCCTCCCAAACGTCGGGGGGCCGAGCGCGGGATGTCGTCGGCTGTACATCGGGGTGGTGCGGTCCATGGCCCTTTACGGGTCACCCATATGGGCGGATGCTCTCGACGCCCGAAATCGGACACTCTTGTGCAGAGCACAGAGGGTCATGGCAGTCAGAGCGGTCAGGGGGTATCGCACCATCTCGGGCGAGGCAGCCTGCGCGCTGGCCGGGACCCCACCGTGGGATCTGGACGCGGTGACGCTGGCGGCGGCGTACCGACGGAGGAGGGATGCCCGATTTCGGGGGGAACATCCTCCGTCCGAGGAGGGAGGGGAGTCGCGGTGGCGACTCAGGGCGCAGGAGGAGCTGCTCGCCAGATGGCGAGAGAGGCTCATGGTGCCTAGATTCGGCATCGCGACTGCCACTGCGATCGGCCCAGTCC
Source organism: Napeogenes inachia (assembly GCA_959347355.1). Lineage (NCBI taxonomy): Eukaryota > Metazoa > Arthropoda > Insecta > Lepidoptera > Nymphalidae > Napeogenes > Napeogenes inachia. The sequence continues at coordinate 55,488 of OY365794.1, read as the reverse complement.
TTCGGGAATGGGTCGATCGCAAGCACGGGGTGATGTCCTTCCACCTGACGCAGATCCTTTCGGGGCACGGGTGCTTCGGAAGGTATCTGTGTCGGGTGGCGGGTCGTGAGCCCACGATGGAGTGTCACGAGTGCGGCTGTGCCGTGGATACGGCGCAGCACACGCTGGCAGTTTGCCCGCAGTGGGCGGAGCCGCGTGCTACACTCGTGGACACGGTAGGGGCTGACCTCTCGCTCCGGGCCGTGGTCGAGGCCATGGTCCGGAGCGAGGAGGCCTGGAGTGCGGTGCGCTCCTTCTGCGAGGTCGTGATGTCGCAGAAGGAAGCGGCGGAGCGGCTCAGGGAGGAGGACGGAGCCGCTCTTCCGATGCGCCGGAGGAGGGTGGGGCGCAGGCGTGTCGCTCACGAGCGCCGCCTGCCGCCCTAGCCCGAGTGAGGTGGTGGTCGGATCGAAACTCCTTGATTCTGAGTGCATCAAGCTCTCGGTGAAGAAGGAGTCTCGATCCGACGGTCGGCTTGGTGGGGGGAAGGGGAGCCCTCCACGCCAACAGGTCGACCACCAGGAGTGGGACGCGATCCGGTCAATTGGTCGCGTCACTCCTTGAGAGAGAGGGAGTTGGCCGCTATATGCGGCCTACCGTCGGAGCAACGCGGATGTGTGCGCAAGCGTTCCCGTGGCGCTCCATTATGACGGTGCGATGTTGACCGTCTGGTTTAGTGAGTAGAAGTCTCACATACCCACCTCCATCTTCCCCTAGATTGAGGTGAAATCCTAGGAGGATTCCAGACGTAAAAAAAAAAAAAAAAAAAAAAAAAAAAAAAAAAAAAAAAAAAAAAAAAAAAAAAAAAAAAAAAAAAAAAAAAAAAAGGTTAGGTTAGGTTAGGTTAGGTTAGGTTAGGTTAGGTTAGGTTAGGTTAGGTTACCTAGGGGGGCGTCATCGCCGGGAACCTCCTCGTGTGCCCGTATGTTTGCCTTGTTGCTCGGATTCGTCCGGTGGCATCGGAAGCGGTACGGGCCGGTGCTCCCTGGGCAACAACGGTTAATGTGATCCTTCGGGTTTGCATTAGCCGTTGGCTAATACTCGGCGCGGGGGGGTGGGTGTCGCGGGAGAGCACAGGCTCTCCTGGCCGGGGGATAGACCACAGGGTCCCTCCAGGTACCACTCTGTTTTCAGAGTGGACTGATTGGAGTGATTCTGTGGTTCCTTAGGGGGGGTGCGCGGCGGTCTCTTCCCTTCTGGAGGAGACTGATCTTTATTGTGTTTAGGGACTGCCCGTGGGGGCGTTGGTCGGTCATGAGGGTTTTAAAAAGTGCCTGATTCATGGCTGACGGTGAAGTTGCCGCCATTTGGTTGGCATTTTTGGGGGGTCGGCTTTTTGGCTGACGTGGGGGGGGCCCGGCGCTCTCTAGTGAGTGTTTTATGCTCGGTTGCTGGAGTGCCGGGATGCGAGGTCCTGTATGGCTTCCTGGGGCGTTCTCGTTCGCGAGGCTGCCTCGGACGAAGTTAGACCTTCGCAGAGGTGGGTCCGAACCTTACGGCCGGTCTTTCGAGAGCAGTGCTTGCATTGTTCTCGGGGGTTGTAGGTTAGGGGCGTAGTTCTGCTGCCCTTGCTTTACTAGTTTTAGGCCCGGTTGCTAGCCCTCAGTCTTGTTAGGTTATTCCAACGTGCTCGTGGGCGAGCATCCATAGGTAGTCTAGTTTGAGGCTTTGCAGTAGTTAGAGCTTGATTGAAGAGTCAGTCCCGGTCCTCCTGCCTTTTTAGCAGAGTAGACTGTGTGGACGGCTCTTTGGTCGGGCTCAGCGAGACTCCGTTATAAGCCCCTTGCTAGTGCCCTCTTTTTGGGGGGCCAGCACAGTAGGGGATGGAGCTCGCTGCCGGCGGCTCGAACCCGATGCCGGTTGCCAGTGTGGTGTTTTCAACGCGCTTGGTGGTGAATGGTTCTGAGTAGCCGTGGCTAGTAGTTAGTTAGTAGTTAGTTATTGATTGTTCTTTTGGACGGGACCCAATGCCGGTAGCTGAGTGCGGTGTTTTTAACTGTGCTCGATGGCGAATGGTCCCGCCAAATATTTTACTATATTAATAATTTCTTTTTGTGTTTTTTCAGATGGGAGTTTTGGCCCGGACCCGATGCCAGTGGCGAATGGTCGTGGGCATGATCGGAGCAGCAGTCATTGTTTTCGGTGGCCCTGTTGCCGGTCGGTCGACGAATCCGGTGGATACTTCACTGTGTAGTCGGATAGGCATTTTTTGCCACCGTCGAGTCGCAAACCCGAGCAGGTGTCGTTGGCATGTCTAGCGGCCTGCTAGGGAGCGAGGGTCTTGCCTTCATTGGCCGGACCGCGAGGAGTTAACCTCTATAAAAAATCCTCAATCCCCGGCGTTTCGTAGCGTGACGTCGGGGTGCTCGTGTATACGAGAGGCTGGGGAGCTCATCAGCCACTAGCGCACAACCCTGGGATACCACCCGCCCTCCCAGGTGTATTAGGGTTACCCGGGCAAGGAGGCTCTGCCGGGGCGGACATTCTATTTCCTACCATTTTCGTGGGATTTATATGGAGAAAATTACAAAACCTAAAAACCCAAAAGGAGAGGAGACGAAGGAAGGAGGGGCGTCGAGGAGAAGGATAACAAGGAGTGCAAGGAGTGCTGTCAGCAGGGAGTCAAGCGTAGGGAGACAGGACGAGGCCATGGACTCGGACTGTAGCTACACTACGGGTCGGTCGATAAGTTCCGACACAAGCAAGAAGTTATGGCGCAAAAGGCGACACCCGGATTCTGAATCGGAACTGTCCGATGAGGATACGGTACGGCCTAAGTCTGCGACAAAAGGACGAGGACGCCCACCGACGACAGGTGAGTACGTCGGATTAGCGGATGCCAAAAAAGCTCTTCTCGCTGCAAAGCGAGAAGAATTTCTGTTAATGGCTGAAGAAGACCTGGAGAAGAGCGTCGCCGATACCCGCTCGAGGCGGGAATCACGAGCCGCTAATCTAGAGTCGGCCGCAAGAGAGGTGGCTGAGTCGGGGGTCGGACCTAGTAACAGGTCCACTGCCCTGACAAAGCAACAGGTAATCGAGGACCTGGCGATTATAGCAAAAATCGCCACGAAATCGAAAAACTTGAAAGGTACCTTAGTCCGTGGTTTGAAGGAGGCGACGATTTCTATAGCCACGGCTATAGAAGTCCTCTGCACGCGGACTATCACGGAAGAGACGCGTCAGCTACAGGCGGACAACGTTCGCCTGAAGGCTGAGATGGACAATCTCCGCAAGGAGATGTCCACCTTGAAGGGGGATATGGAGAGGGCACGGAAGCAGGGTTGTCCGGCGCCCTCTCCCACGGATTTGACGGAGGCTGCGACCCCTGCAGCGCAGCCTCGAGCCCATTCACTGGAGGAGATTTGTCGGGTGGTCCTGTCGCAGGTGGGGGACTTGGTGTCCGCCCGCTTCAGGAACATTGAGGACCGTCTTCTTCCGGAGACTAGGCTTCGGCCTCCTCTGGCGGCCGACAGGAGGAGGGAGTCGGTACAGACCGTTGCGTCTGCTGAGACCGCTCCCACACCCCCGCTAGGCGCCAGCTTGCCGGCGCTGAAGGCGCGCCCTGAACCGGCCAAGACCTCTGCTCCTGCGGGGCAGAAGTCAAAGGCGGCTAAGGGGGCGCCTAAGGCGACTGGAGGAGGAGGGGCTAAGCCGAGCGCGGCGAAGCCTAACGCGGCGAAGCTCAGTGCGGCTAAGCCTAGTAAGGCTGCGCCGAGTGCGGCGAAGCCCAAGAAGGGGAAGAAGGGGGCTGACCAGGCAGCTGCGTCGCGGTCGCAACCGCAGCAGAAGCCACGGCCAGCCCCGAGAGGGAAGCTCCGGACCCAGCGATCTACAGCGGTAGTATTGACACTGCAACCCGAAGCCGAGGCCAAAGGCGTTACCTATGCCCAGGTCTTGGCGGAGGCGAAACAGAAAATCAAACTCGCTGAGCTGGGTATTACGGAAGTTCGTTTTAGGAAGGCGGTCACTGGTGGCCGAATTCTTGAACTTCCCGGGGTTCAGAGTGCTGAGAAGGCGGATTCTCTCGCTGCTAAGTTGAGGGAGACCTTGTGTCACGAGCAGGTGCGGGTGTCCAGACCCACGAAATGCGTAGAGATGCGCATTTCGGGCCTGGATGACTCCGTCGCCAGCTCGGACGTGGTCGCGGCCATCGCACTCAGGGGGGGTTGTAGGGAGGATGGAGTCCAGTGTGGGCCCATCACCGTCGGTGCCGGAGGCCTGGGTGCTGCGTGGGTTCGGTGCCCGGTCGCAGCCGCCAGGAAGGTGTCCGAGGGTGGTAGGCTCCTCGTGGGCTGGGTGTCGGCGCAGGTTACGCTCCTGGAAGACCGACCTTTGAGGTGCTTTAAGTGCCTCGAGGTTGGCCACGTCAGGGCGAAGTGCACGGCGGAGGTCGACAGGAGCGACCTCTGCTACCGATGCGGGAAGCCGGGGCACAAGGCCCAGGGTTGCTCGGCCGAGCCGCACTGCGCTTCGTGCGCAGCAGCCGGCAGACCGGCGAAGCATCCCATGGGGGCCAAGGACTGTGCCCCCGTTCCGAAGAGGGGGAAGACGGCTGGTAAGGCAGCTAGAGGTCCTAGGGCCTCTACGCAGCCTTCCAGGCCGACAGAGGATCCCATGGCAATCGATTAAGATATGGCCATGAGGATCCTCCAGGCGAATATCAACCACTGCGCCAGCGCTCAGGATCTCCTGTTCCAGAGCATGGCGGAGTGGTCGATAGGCGTCGTCGTAGTCGCCGAACCGTACTTCGTCCCTTCGGGGGCGGACTGGGTCGGTGACAGGGACGGTCTGGTGGCCATCGGGACTCGGTTAGCGGCCGGATCCCCGGTCTTCGGAGCAGTCACGAGGGGCCGAGGCTTCGTCTCGGCACTCGTCGGAGACGTGACGGTGATCGGGGTCTACTTCTCTCCGAATCGAAGTCTCGCCGACTTCGAGCAGTTTCTGGTCGAAGTCGGTGCTCTCGCCGGAAGAAGTGGCCCCGGTCGGGTCCTTGTCGTCGGAGACCTCAACGCCAAGTCTACGGCTTGGGGTTGCCCGACAACGGACGCGCGTGGAGAGCTCCTCGAAGACTGGGTAGTCGCTGCCGGTCTCGTGGTTTTGAACCGGGGGTCGGCAGATACGTGCGTGCGGCAACAGGGTGGCTCCATAGTGGACGTCACGTTCGCTGATGCCATCCTGGCGCGCCGTATCCGGGGCTGGCGTGTGATGGAGGGTGTGGAGACGTTGTCGGACCACCGCTACGTGAGGTTCGACGTGTCCGCACTCCCCGTCACGCCGAGCAGCTTAGCTCGGCCCTTGCTTGGGGAAGGCCCAAGGTGGGCCTTGAAGCGTCTGAACAGGGACGTCTTGATTGAGGCTGCCCTTGTTCAGGCATGGGTGGGAGCGCCGGAATGCGAAGTGGACATAGAGGCAGAATCTTCGCGACTTGGTTCAGTGATGTCGCACATCTGCGACGCGGCAATGCCTCGCATTCACCACGTTACGCCAAAGGGCGGAGTTTACTGGTGGTCTGAAGAGCTTTCGCAGCTCCGCTGTAGCTGCGTGGCTCTCAGACGCCGGTACACCAGATGCCGGAGGCGCAGGCGACGGAACATTGAGCTCGAGCGTCAGCACTATACTCGGTATCGTGAGGTTGTGTTGACGCTCGTTAAAGCGATCGCGAAAGCGAAGGACTTGGCACAGGCGGAGATGCTGGAATCTCTGGATAGAGATCCTTGGGGGAGGCCGTACAAGTTGGTGAGGCGCAAGCTTCGACCGTGGGCACCCCCACTGACCAAGAGTCTTCAGCCAGATTTGCTAGAGGCCGTAATCTCTGGCTTATTCCCGTCGAGTACCGACCATCGGGTACAACGAACGGATGGTGTTAGGGAGGAGGAGCATTATAACGCTGCACAGGAGGTCTCCGGGGATGAGTTGGGGGCTGCGGTTCTTCGGCTTCGGGCGAAGAATACTGCGCCGGGACCCGACGGCATTCCTGGACGCGCCTGGGCTCTAGCACTGGGGCCTTTAGAGCCCCTAGTGCTGCGTCTTTTTAACGCTTGCCTTCGACAGGGCCGGTTTCCACAGACTTGGAAGGGTGGCAAGTTGGTTTTATTGCGCAAGGAGGGGCGGCCGGTAACTGAACCCTCAGCGTATCGGCCGATTGTTCTTCTTGACGAGGTGGGAAAGCTCTTTGAGCGGCTTTTATTCGTTCGCCTTGTCAAGCACTTGAAGGAGTCCGGTAGAGATCTCAGCAACTACCAATTCGGCTTCCGTAGAGGCAGATCCACCCTAGACGCCATTAGTCGGGTGAGGGCCATAGCGGAGGCCTCGGTGTCTCGGGGCGGGGTGGTGGTGGCGGTGTCTCTGGACATCGCTAACGCATTTAACACCCTTCCCTGGGGTACCATTTTAGAGGCGATGAAGTTTCACGCCGTGCCAGGATACTTGCAACGAGTTGTAGGGGATTACCTCTTCAACCGTGCTGTTAAATATCCAGCTGGCAACGGGTGGGGTCAGAGAGAGGTTTCGTGCGGTGTTCCACAGGGGTCGGTTCTGGGACCTCTCCTGTGGAACATCGGCTACGACTCTGTGCTGCGCGGTGCCAATCTGCGGGGTGTCGAAGTAACTTGTTACGCTGACGACACCCTTGTGACGGCCCGTGGTGATACCTATAGGGAGGCGAGCGTCCTTGCAACCGCAGGAGTCGCCCAGGTTGTGGGGAGGATAAGGAGGCTGGGACTGGAGGTTGCCCTACACAAATCCGTGGCACTGTGTTTTCACGGGCCACGGAAGGGACCTCCAGCTGGATCTAGCCTGATAGTCGGTGGAGTTTCCATTGCTGTCGGACGGTCCATGGATTACCTTGGACTTGTCCTCGACAGTAGATGGAACTTCAACGAGCATTTCCGGCGACTAGCGCCGAAGCTCGTGAGGGCAGCCGGAGCACTCTGTCGCATCCTTCCAAATGTGGGGGGGCCGAGTGTGGGTTGTCGACGGCTATACATTGGGGTGGTGCGATCTATGGCCCTTTACGGGTCTCCCGTATGGGTGGATGCCCTTGACGCTCGTAACCGGACACTCTTGTGCAGAGCACAGAGGATCATGGCTATTAGAGCGGTCAGGGGTTATCGCACCATATCGTGCGAGGCAGCCTGCGCGTTAGCCGGGACCCCGCCTTGGGATCTTGATGCGGCGACGTTAGCGGTGGCGTACCGACGAAAGAGGGATGCCCGTTTTCGGGGGGAACATCCTCCGTCCCAGGAGGGAGGGGAGTCGCGCTGGCGGCGCAGGGCGCAGGAAGAGTTGCTCGCAATATGGCGAGAGAGGCTCATGGTGCCCGGGGCTGGTATTGCAACTGCATTGGCGATCGGCCCAATCCTCCGGGATTGGATTAATCGCAAGCATGGGGTGATGACCTTCCACCTGACACAGATCCTTTCGGGGCACGGGTGCTTCGGGAGGTATCTGTGTCGGGTGGCGGGTCGTGAGCCCACGATGGGATGTCACGAGTGCGGCTGTGCCGTGGATACGGCGCAGCACACGCTGGCAGTTTGCCCGCATTGGGCGGAGCCGCGTGCTACACTCATGGGCACGGTAGGGGCGGACCTATCGCTCCGGGCGGTGGTCAAGGCCATGGTCCGGAGCGAGGAGGCCTGGAGTGCGGTGCGCTCCTTCTGCGAGGTCGTGATGTCGCAGAAGGAAGCGGCGGAGCGGCTCAGGGAGGAGGACGGAGCCGCTCTTCCGATGCGCCGTAGGAGGGTGGGGCGCAGGCGTGTCGCTCACGAGCGACGCTTGCCGCCTTAGCCCGAACGGGGTGGTCCGATCGAGACTCCTTGATTCTGAGTGCGCAGCTTGCTGTCGTCTCGGTGAAGAAGGAGTCTCGATCTGACACGGTCGGCTTGGTGGGGGGAAGGGGAGCCCTCCACGCCAACAGGTCGACCACCGGAGTGGGACGCGATCCGGTCAATTGGTCGCGTCACTCCTTGGGGGGGATGGCTGCTTGCGGCCTACCGTCGGAGCAACGCGGATGTGTGCGCAAGCGTTCCCGTGGCGCTCCACTATGACGGTGATATGTTGACCGTCTGGTTTAGTGAGTAGAAGTCTCACATACCCACCTCCATCTTCCCCTAGATTGAGGTGGCATCCTAGGAGGATTCCAGACGTAAAAAAAAAAAAAAAGGTTAGGTTACCTAGACTACCGAGACTGAGGAGCTTACTGGACGCCTGCTTATTGCAGTCGCAGTTTCCGCTTCAGTGGAAAACAGGCCGTCTAGTACTCCTCCACAAAGAAGGACGCCCTGCAGAATCTCCATCTTCCTATCGCCCGATTGTCTTGCTGGACGATATAGGTAAAATGTTAGAGCGGATAATTGCTGCACGAATAGAAAGCTATCTTCAAAACACCGGGCCGAATCTATCGGAGCATCAGTTTGGATTTCGCCGAAACAGATCTACAGTGGACGCCATCCTACGTGTTAAGTCCGTTGCGCAGGAAGCAGTAGCAAGAGGAGAAGTCGTTCTGGCAGTGTCCTTAGATATTGCTAATGCCTTTAATAGCCTGCCCTGGAGCTGCATTAAAGAAGCACTGCGTTACCATCAGGTGCCTTCTTACCTTCGGCAGATAATTGATTCTTACCTGTCTAACCGCTTTGTCACGTACCCGTTGCAAAGAGGTTGGCAGAGAAGGCAAATGTCTTGCGGTGTTCCACAGGGATCGGTCCTTGGCCCGCTCCTGTGGAATATTGGCTATGACTGGGTCCTACGAGGTTGTAATATCAGAGGCGTCGATCTTACCTGTTATGCTGACGACACTTTGGTAACAGCACGCGCGCAAACTCCTCGACAAGCAGCCATCTTAGCCACGGCAGGAGTAGAGCACATTGTGACGCGAATTCGTCGCCTTGGCCTCGAGGTGGCCCTCAATAAATCTGAGGCCCTATGCTTTCATGGACCTCGGAACGCACCAACCTCAGACGAAAGTATCATTGTGGGCGGAACTCGCATCTGCATCGGGAAAACAATGAGATATCTCGGTCTTGTCCTTGATAGCAAGTGGAAGTTTACCGCCCACTTTGAACTTCAGACGCCTAAACTACTCGGTATGGCGGCGGCACTCGGAGGGTTATTACCGAATATGGGAGGTCCAAATGACTTGAGTAGGCGCCTCTATAACAATGTTGTGAAGTCCATGGCCATGTACGGAGCTCCTGTGTGGTCTGAGTGTTTGAACCGCAGAAATGTCACCCTACTGCAAAAACCACAAAGAGCGATGGCAATTAGGCAGATTCGTGGATACCGTACTGTCTCATACGATGCCGCCTGTGTGTTGTCCGGCTCTTTGCCATGGGATCTTGAGGCAAGAGCCCTTACGACTGTCTATCTTAGTCGAGGGGAGGCACTATCCCAGGGCCACCAATCAACTGATGGGGAGAGCAGGACCCGTAGAGCTGTACTGAGTTATGCTTACAAAGAATGGGAGAAGAGACTAGCAGAGCCAATCTCAGGGGCCAAGACAATTGAAGCAGTCATACCTATTTTCAAGAAATGGATGGAAAGACGTCATGGTGTGCTATCGTATCACCTGACTCAGATTCTCACTGGTCACGGTTGCTTTGGGGGATACCTATTTCGCATTGGTCGAGAGCCTTCAAGCAAGTGCCATCACTGTGACCATTGCCTCATGGATACAGCCCAGCACACTCTAGAGAGATGTCCGGCCTGGGACGAGGAGAGAACAGCGCTAAGAACAGCAATAGGCTTGGAGCTCTCGCTAAAAAATGTTTTCAGAGTAATTGTCCAAAGCAGAACAGCCTGGGCTGCATTCCAACAATTCTGCGAAACTGTCATGCTGCGAAAAGAAGATGATGAGAGAATACGGGAGGCTACCAGCTCACTAGCCATTCGCCGTCGCAAAAGAGGTCGTAGAAGAGAGGCATTCATACGCCACCTTCCACCCTAACAAAAGCTACTGGGTTGTGGACTCGGGGGAGTTCACCAGCCCAAACAAACTAGCACGAGTAGGTGTGGGCGTGTTCCTACACACCACTCTGAACCGAGGAAATGGATGGACGATCACCCGTCCTCCACCTAAACGAGCAGGGGTCTGCTGAGACCGCATCGTCGCCGGGTCGCGGAAGATTGCCAGATGGATGTTCCCGTGACCCCGGCAATTGGCGACGAGAGGGACACCGTGGGGTTTTAGCCGGTTAGAGTCCGGCATAACCAGGCCGTTTCCCCCGAGGTGGCCTGGTATCCGACTGGATTTCCCCACGCAAAAAAAAAAAAAAAAAAAAAAAAAAAAAAAAAAAAAAAAAAAAAAAAAAAAAAAAAAAAAAAAAAAAAAAAAAAAAGGTTAGGTTAGGTTAGGTTAGGTTAGGTTAGGTTTTGAATTCATATATATTTTATGTTATTAAATTCATCATTTGAAATTGGGTTCCCTTTAATTGTCCAGCTCGGCCCTGGAATCAAAATAATATTAATAAATACTAATCTTAAAATCAAATATAACCCAGTTCTGACCTGGTATCAAATAAAAGTATAATATTAACAAAAACAAAATTACCTACATCTTGTAACAGCAAAACTCAGTACGGGAGCGAATTTGAAAGTGCACGGACGCCATTTTGTTTTGTATTGTGCGTTCTTACGTACTTGATTGTTAATTTTTGGTTTTAATGTCAATATTTAAAGTTTATAAGGTGTAAATATTTCAATTTGATATCCACTGCTCTCCAGCCTGTGGGGAATAACATCAAGATTCGACGGAGACGCAAGCATCAGAAGACACTCCACGCGTCCAGGACGGCGGATCGACCCTCAGCGCTGAAAGAGGCTAGTTTTCTTTCAAAATTATTAGTTGGTTTTTTCAAAATAAATTCTTATTGTTCGTTATTTAATGTCTAATTAGACCTAATTAGATAATATAAATCAAATTTTGTCGTATAGTTCGTTGTTCATTGCAATATACCTCTCGAGTTCAACTCTCGGGTAGGTATTTAGATTCTTCGTTGAAATTATTTGTTTTTCTTAGAGAAAAATTCTTATTTTTCATTGTCTTAAATATATATGGTTAGTTAAAATTGATTCGATAACGTTTGCTCCGTTCATTGTCGCAGGCGTAATTTTTTCGTTAAAATTGTTAGTTTTCCTCTCGGAAAATCTCACCGGTAGCTTTTCTTGTTCAAGTCTATATATAATCAGATGGAGCTGTTCGAGGCGCGTAAATGGACACCTGGTTCGCCCCCGTCGGTGCCTCAGAAGCTGAAATATTTAAGAAAAACGGTTTTGAATTCATATATATTTTATGTTATTAAATTCATCATTTGAAATTGGGTTCCCTTTAATTGTCCAGCTCGGCCCTGGAATCAAAATAATATTAATAAATACTAATCTTAAAATCAAATATAACCCAGTTCTGACCTGGTATCAAATAAAAGTATAATATTAACAAAAACAAAATTACCTACATCTTGTAACAGCAAAACTCAGTACGGGAGCGAATTTGAAAGTGCACGGACGCCATTTTGTTTTGTATTGTGCGTTCTTACGTACTTGATTGTTAATTTTTGGTTTTAATGTCAATATTTAAAGTTTATAAGGTGTAAATATTTCAATTTGATATCCACTGCTCTCCAGCCTGTGGGGAATAACATCAAGATTCGACGGAGACGCAAGCATCAGAAGACACTCCACGCGTCCAGGACGGCGGATCGACCCTCAGCGCTGAAAGAGGCTAGTTTTCTTTCAAAATTATTAGTTGGTTTTTTCAAAATAAATTCTTATTGTTCGTTATTTAATGTCTAATTAGACCTAATTAGATAATATAAATCAAATTTTGTCGTATAGTTCGTTGTTCATTGCAATATACCTCTCGAGTTCAACTCTCGGGTAGGTATTTAGATTCTTCGTTGAAATTATTTGTTTTTCTTAGAGAAAAATTCTTATTTTTCATTGTCTTAAATATATATGGTTAGTTAAAATTGATTCGATAACGTTTGCTCCGTTCATTGTCGCAGGCGTAATTTTTTCGTTAAAATTGTTAGTTTTCCTCTCGGAAAATCTCACCGGTAGCTTTTCTTGTTCAAGTCTATATATAATCAGATGGAGCTGTTCGAGGCGCGTAAATGGACACCTGGTTCGCCCCCGTCGGTGCCTCAGAAGCTGAAATATTTAAGAAAAACGGTTTTGAATTCATATATATTTTATGTTATTAAATTCATCATTTGAAATTGGGTTCCCTTTAATTGTCCAGCTCGGCCCTGGAATCAAAATAATATTAATAAATACTAATCTTAAAATCAAATATAACCCAGTTCTGACCTGGTATCAAATAAAAGTATAATATTAACAAAAACAAAATTACCTACATCTTGTAACAGCAAAACTCAGTACGGGAGCGAATTTGAAAGTGCACGGACGCCATTTTGTTTTGTATTGTGCGTTCTTACGTACTTGATTGTTAATTTTTGGTTTTAATGTCAATATTTAAAGTTTATAAGGTGTAAATATTTCAATTTGATATCCACTGCTCTCCAGCCTGTGGGGAATAACATCAAGATTCGACGGAGACGCAAGCATCAGAAGACACTCCACGCGTCCAGGACGGCGGATCGACCCTCAGCGCTGAAAGAGGCTAGTTTTCTTTCAAAATTATTAGTTGGTTTTTTCAAAATAAATTCTTATTGTTCGTTATTTAATGTCTAATTAGACCTAATTAGATAATATAAATCAAATTTTGTCGTATAGTTCGTTGTTCATTGCAATATACCTCTCGAGTTCAACTCTCGGGTAGGTATTTAGATTCTTCGTTGAAATTATTTGTTTTTCTTAGAGAAAAATTCTTATTTTTCATTGTCTTAAATATATATGGTTAGTTAAAATTGATTCGATAACGTTTGCTCCGTTCATTGTCGCAGGCGTAATTTTTTCGTTAAAATTGTTAGTTTTCCTCTCGGAAAATCTCACCGGTAGCTTTTCTTGTTCAAGTCTATATATAATCAGATGGAGCTGTTCGAGGCGCGTAAATGGACACCTGGTTCGCCCCCGTCGGTGCCTCAGAAGCTGAAATATTTAAGAAAAACGGTTTTGAATTCATATATATTTTATGTTATTAAATTCATCATTTGAAATTGGGTTCCCTTTAATTGTCCAGCTCGGCCCTGGAATCAAAATAATATTAATAAATACTAATCTTAAAATCAAATATAACCCAGTTCTGACCTGGTATCAAATAAAAGTATAATATTAACAAAAACAAAATTACCTACATCTTGTAACAGCAAAACTCAGTACGGGAGCGAATTTGAAAGTGCACGGACGCCATTTTGTTTTGTATTGTGCGTTCTTACGTACTTGATTGTTAATTTTTGGTTTTAATGTCAATATTTAAAGTTTATAAGGTGTAAATATTTCAATTTGATATCCACTGCTCTCCAGCCTGTGGGGAATAACATCAAGATTCGACGGAGACGCAAGCATCAGAAGACACTCCACGCGTCCAGGACGGCGGATCGACCCTCAGCGCTGAAAGAGGCTAGTTTTCTTTCAAAATTATTAGTTGGTTTTTTCAAAATAAATTCTTATTGTTCGTTATTTAATGTCTAATTAGACCTAATTAGATAATATAAATCAAATTTTGTCGTATAGTTCGTTGTTCATTGCAATATACCTCTCGAGTTCAACTCTCGGGTAGGTATTTAGATTCTTCGTTGAAATTATTTGTTTTTCTTAGAGAAAAATTCTTATTTTTCATTGTCTTAAATATATATGGTTAGTTAAAATTGATTCGATAACGTTTGCTCCGTTCATTGTCGCAGGCGTAATTTTTTCGTTAAAATTGTTAGTTTTCCTCTCGGAAAATCTCACCGGTAGCTTTTCTTGTTCAAGTCTATATATAATCAGATGGAGCTGTTCGAGGCGCGTAAATGGACACCTGGTTCGCCCCCGTCGGTGCCTCAGAAGCTGAAATATTTAAGAAAAACGGTTTTGAATTCATATATATTTTATGTTATTAAATTCATCATTTGAAATTGGGTTCCCTTTAATTGTCCAGCTCGGCCCTGGAATCAAAATAATATTAATAAATACTAATCTTAAAATCAAATATAACCCAGTTCTGACCTGGTATCAAATAAAAGTATAATATTAACAAAAACAAAATTACCTACATCTTGTAACAGCAAAACTCAGTACGGGAGCGAATTTGAAAGTGCACGGACGCCATTTTGTTTTGTATTGTGCGTTCTTACGTACTTGATTGTTAATTTTTGGTTTTAATGTCAATATTTAAAGTTTATAAGGTGTAAATATTTCAATTTGATATCCACTGCTCTCCAGCCTGTGGGGAATAACATCAAGATTCGACGGAGACGCAAGCATCAGAAGACACTCCACGCGTCCAGGACGGCGGATCGACCCTCAGCGCTGAAAGAGGCTAGTTTTCTTTCAAAATTATTAGTTGGTTTTTTCAAAATAAATTCTTATTGTTCGTTATTTAATGTCTAATTAGACCTAATTAGATAATATAAATCAAATTTTGTCGTATAGTTCGTTGTTCATTGCAATATACCTCTCGAGTTCAACTCTCGGGTAGGTATTTAGATTCTTCGTTGAAATTATTTGTTTTTCTTAGAGAAAAATTCTTATTTTTCATTGTCTTAAATATATATGGTTAGTTAAAATTGATTCGATAACGTTTGCTCCGTTCATTGTCGCAGGCGTAATTTTTTCGTTAAAATTGTTAGTTTTCCTCTCGGAAAATCTCACCGGTAGCTTTTCTTGTTCAAGTCTATATATAATCAGATGGAGCTGTTCGAGGCGCGTAAATGGACACCTGGTTCGCCCCCGTCGGTGCCTCAGAAGCTGAAATATTTAAGAAAAACGGTTTTGAATTCATATATATTTTATGTTATTAAATTCATCATTTGAAATTGGGTTCCCTTTAATTGTCCAGCTCGGCCCTGGAATCAAAATAATATTAATAAATACTAATCTTAAAATCAAATATAACCCAGTTCTGACCTGGTATCAAATAAAAGTATAATATTAACAAAAACAAAATTACCTACATCTTGTAACAGCAAAACTCAGTACGGGAGCGAATTTGAAAGTGCACGGACGCCATTTTGTTTTGTATTGTGCGTTCTTACGTACTTGATTGTTAATTTTTGGTTTTAATGTCAATATTTAAAGTTTATAAGGTGTAAATATTTCAATTTGATATCCACTGCTCTCCAGCCTGTGGGGAATAACATCAAGATTCGACGGAGACGCAAGCATCAGAAGACACTCCACGCGTCCAGGACGGCGGATCGACCCTCAGCGCTGAAAGAGGCTAGTTTTCTTTCAAAATTATTAGTTGGTTTTTTCAAAATAAATTCTTATTGTTCGTTATTTAATGTCTAATTAGACCTAATTAGATAATATAAATCAAATTTTGTCGTATAGTTCGTTGTTCATTGCAATATACCTCTCGAGTTCAACTCTCGGGTAGGTATTTAGATTCTTCGTTGAAATTATTTGTTTTTCTTAGAGAAAAATTCTTATTTTTCATTGTCTTAAATATATATGGTTAGTTAAAATTGATTCGATAACGTTTGCTCCGTTCATTGTCGCAGGCGTAATTTTTTCGTTAAAATTGTTAGTTTTCCTCTCGGAAAATCTCACCGGTAGCTTTTCTTGTTCAAGTCTATATATAATCAGATGGAGCTGTTCGAGGCGCGTAAATGGACACCTGGTTCGCCCCCGTCGGTGCCTCAGAAGCTGAAATATTTAAGAAAAACGGTTTTGAATTCATATATATTTTATGTTATTAAATTCATCATTTGAAATTGGGTTCCCTTTAATTGTCCAGCTCGGCCCTGGAATCAAAATAATATTAATAAATACTAATCTTAAAATCAAATATAACCCAGTTCTGACCTGGTATCAAATAAAAGTATAATATTAACAAAAACAAAATTACCTACATCTTGTAACAGCAAAACTCAGTACGGGAGCGAATTTGAAAGTGCACGGACGCCATTTTGTTTTGTATTGTGCGTTCTTACGTACTTGATTGTTAATTTTTGGTTTTAATGTCAATATTTAAAGTTTATAAGGTGTAAATATTTCAATTTGATATCCACTGCTCTCCAGCCTGTGGGGAATAACATCAAGATTCGACGGAGACGCAAGCATCAGAAGACACTCCACGCGTCCAGGACGGCGGATCGACCCTCAGCGCTGAAAGAGGCTAGTTTTCTTTCAAAATTATTAGTTGGTTTTTTCAAAATAAATTCTTATTGTTCGTTATTTAATGTCTAATTAGACCTAATTAGATAATATAAATCAAATTTTGTCGTATAGTTCGTTGTTCATTGCAATATACCTCTCGAGTTCAACTCTCGGGTAGGTATTTAGATTCTTCGTTGAAATTATTTGTTTTTCTTAGAGAAAAATTCTTATTTTTCATTGTCTTAAATATATATGGTTAGTTAAAATTGATTCGATAACGTTTGCTCCGTTCATTGTCGCAGGCGTAATTTTTTCGTTAAAATTGTTAGTTTTCCTCTCGGAAAATCTCACCGGTAGCTTTTCTTGTTCAAGTCTATATATAATCAGATGGAGCTGTTCGAGGCGCGTAAATGGACACCTGGTTCGCCCCCGTCGGTGCCTCAGAAGCTGAAATATTTAAGAAAAACGGTTTTGAATTCATATATATTTTATGTTATTAAATTCATCATTTGAAATTGGGTTCCCTTTAATTGTCCAGCTCGGCCCTGGAATCAAAATAATATTAATAAATACTAATCTTAAAATCAAATATAACCCAGTTCTGACCTGGTATCAAATAAAAGTATAATATTAACAAAAACAAAATTACCTACATCTTGTAACAGCAAAACTCAGTACGGGAGCGAATTTGAAAGTGCACGGACGCCATTTTGTTTTGTATTGTGCGTTCTTACGTACTTGATTGTTAATTTTTGGTTTTAATGTCAATATTTAAAGTTTATAAGGTGTAAATATTTCAATTTGATATCCACTGCTCTCCAGCCTGTGGGGAATAACATCAAGATTCGACGGAGACGCAAGCATCAGAAGACACTCCACGCGTCCAGGACGGCGGATCGACCCTCAGCGCTGAAAGAGGCTAGTTTTCTTTCAAAATTATTAGTTGGTTTTTTCAAAATAAATTCTTATTGTTCGTTATTTAATGTCTAATTAGACCTAATTAGATAATATAAATCAAATTTTGTCGTATAGTTCGTTGTTCATTGCAATATACCTCTCGAGTTCAACTCTCGGGTAGGTATTTAGATTCTTCGTTGAAATTATTTGTTTTTCTTAGAGAAAAATTCTTATTTTTCATTGTCTTAAATATATATGGTTAGTTAAAATTGATTCGATAACGTTTGCTCCGTTCATTGTCGCAGGCGTAATTTTTTCGTTAAAATTGTTAGTTTTCCTCTCGGAAAATCTCACCGGTAGCTTTTCTTGTTCAAGTCTATATATAATCAGATGGAGCTGTTCGAGGCGCGTAAATGGACACCTGGTTCGCCCCCGTCGGTGCCTCAGAAGCTGAAATATTTAAGAAAAACGGTTTTGAATTCATATATATTTTATGTTATTAAATTCATCATTTGAAATTGGGTTCCCTTTAATTGTCCAGCTCGGCCCTGGAATCAAAATAATATTAATAAATACTAATCTTAAAATCAAATATAACCCAGTTCTGACCTGGTATCAAATAAAAGTATAATATTAACAAAAACAAAATTACCTACATCTTGTAACAGCAAAACTCAGTACGGGAGCGAATTTGAAAGTGCACGGACGCCATTTTGTTTTGTATTGTGCGTTCTTACGTACTTGATTGTTAATTTTTGGTTTTAATGTCAATATTTAAAGTTTATAAGGTGTAAATATTTCAATTTGATATCCACTGCTCTCCAGCCTGTGGGGAATAACATCAAGATTCGACGGAGACGCAAGCATCAGAAGACACTCCACGCGTCCAGGACGGCGGATCGACCCTCAGCGCTGAAAGAGGCTAGTTTTCTTTCAAAATTATTAGTTGGTTTTTTCAAAATAAATTCTTATTGTTCGTTATTTAATGTCTAATTAGACCTAATTAGATAATATAAATCAAATTTTGTCGTATAGTTCGTTGTTCATTGCAATATACCTCTCGAGTTCAACTCTCGGGTAGGTATTTAGATTCTTCGTTGAAATTATTTGTTTTTCTTAGAGAAAAATTCTTATTTTTCATTGTCTTAAATATATATGGTTAGTTAAAATTGATTCGATAACGTTTGCTCCGTTCATTGTCGCAGGCGTAATTTTTTCGTTAAAATTGTTAGTTTTCCTCTCGGAAAATCTCACCGGTAGCTTTTCTTGTTCAAGTCTATATATAATCAGATGGAGCTGTTCGAGGCGCGTAAATGGACACCTGGTTCGCCCCCGTCGGTGCCTCAGAAGCTGAAATATTTAAGAAAAACGGTTTTGAATTCATATATATTTTATGTTATTAAATTCATCATTTGAAATTGGGTTCCCTTTAATTGTCCAGCTCGGCCCTGGAATCAAAATAATATTAATAAATACTAATCTTAAAATCAAATATAACCCAGTTCTGACCTGGTATCAAATAAAAGTATAATATTAACAAAAACAAAATTACCTACATCTTGTAACAGCAAAACTCAGTACGGGAGCGAATTTGAAAGTGCACGGACGCCATTTTGTTTTGTATTGTGCGTTCTTACGTACTTGATTGTTAATTTTTGGTTTTAATGTCAATATTTAAAGTTTATAAGGTGTAAATATTTCAATTTGATATCCACTGCTCTCCAGCCTGTGGGGAATAACATCAAGATTCGACGGAGACGCAAGCATCAGAAGACACTCCACGCGTCCAGGACGGCGGATCGACCCTCAGCGCTGAAAGAGGCTAGTTTTCTTTCAAAATTATTAGTTGGTTTTTTCAAAATAAATTCTTATTGTTCGTTATTTAATGTCTAATTAGACCTAATTAGATAATATAAATCAAATTTTGTCGTATAGTTCGTTGTTCATTGCAATATACCTCTCGAGTTCAACTCTCGGGTAGGTATTTAGATTCTTCGTTGAAATTATTTGTTTTTCTTAGAGAAAAATTCTTATTTTTCATTGTCTTAAATATATATGGTTAGTTAAAATTGATTCGATAACGTTTGCTCCGTTCATTGTCGCAGGCGTAATTTTTTCGTTAAAATTGTTAGTTTTCCTCTCGGAAAATCTCACCGGTAGCTTTTCTTGTTCAAGTCTATATATAATCAGATGGAGCTGTTCGAGGCGCGTAAATGGACACCTGGTTCGCCCCCGTCGGTGCCTCAGAAGCTGAAATATTTAAGAAAAACGGTTTTGAATTCATATATATTTTATGTTATTAAATTCATCATTTGAAATTGGGTTCCCTTTAATTGTCCAGCTCGGCCCTGGAATCAAAATAATATTAATAAATACTAATCTTAAAATCAAATATAACCCAGTTCTGACCTGGTATCAAATAAAAGTATAATATTAACAAAAACAAAATTACCTACATCTTGTAACAGCAAAACTCAGTACGGGAGCGAATTTGAAAGTGCACGGACGCCATTTTGTTTTGTATTGTGCGTTCTTACGTACTTGATTGTTAATTTTTGGTTTTAATGTCAATATTTAAAGTTTATAAGGTGTAAATATTTCAATTTGATATCCACTGCTCTCCAGCCTGTGGGGAATAACATCAAGATTCGACGGAGACGCAAGCATCAGAAGACACTCCACGCGTCCAGGACGGCGGATCGACCCTCAGCGCTGAAAGAGGCTAGTTTTCTTTCAAAATTATTAGTTGGTTTTTTCAAAATAAATTCTTATTGTTCGTTATTTAATGTCTAATTAGACCTAATTAGATAATATAAATCAAATTTTGTCGTATAGTTCGTTGTTCATTGCAATATACCTCTCGAGTTCAACTCTCGGGTAGGTATTTAGATTCTTCGTTGAAATTATTTGTTTTTCTTAGAGAAAAATTCTTATTTTTCATTGTCTTAAATATATATGGTTAGTTAAAATTGATTCGATAACGTTTGCTCCGTTCATTGTCGCAGGCGTAATTTTTTCGTTAAAATTGTTAGTTTTCCTCTCGGAAAATCTCACCGGTAGCTTTTCTTGTTCAAGTCTATATATAATCAGATGGAGCTGTTCGAGGCGCGTAAATGGACACCTGGTTCGCCCCCGTCGGTGCCTCAGAAGCTGAAATATTTAAGAAAAACGGTTTTGAATTCATATATATTTTATGTTATTAAATTCATCATTTGAAATTGGGTTCCCTTTAATTGTCCAGCTCGGCCCTGGAATCAAAATAATATTAATAAATACTAATCTTAAAATCAAATATAACCCAGTTCTGACCTGGTATCAAATAAAAGTATAATATTAACAAAAACAAAATTACCTACATCTTGTAACAGCAAAACTCAGTACGGGAGCGAATTTGAAAGTGCACGGACGCCATTTTGTTTTGTATTGTGCGTTCTTACGTACTTGATTGTTAATTTTTGGTTTTAATGTCAATATTTAAAGTTTATAAGGTGTAAATATTTCAATTTGATATCCACTGCTCTCCAGCCTGTGGGGAATAACATCAAGATTCGACGGAGACGCAAGCATCAGAAGACACTCCACGCGTCCAGGACGGCGGATCGACCCTCAGCGCTGAAAGAGGCTAGTTTTCTTTCAAAATTATTAGTTGGTTTTTTCAAAATAAATTCTTATTGTTCGTTATTTAATGTCTAATTAGACCTAATTAGATAATATAAATCAAATTTTGTCGTATAGTTCGTTGTTCATTGCAATATACCTCTCGAGTTCAACTCTCGGGTAGGTATTTAGATTCTTCGTTGAAATTATTTGTTTTTCTTAGAGAAAAATTCTTATTTTTCATTGTCTTAAATATATATGGTTAGTTAAAATTGATTCGATAACGTTTGCTCCGTTCATTGTCGCAGGCGTAATTTTTTCGTTAAAATTGTTAGTTTTCCTCTCGGAAAATCTCACCGGTAGCTTTTCTTGTTCAAGTCTATATATAATCAGATGGAGCTGTTCGAGGCGCGTAAATGGACACCTGGTTCGCCCCCGTCGGTGCCTCAGAAGCTGAAATATTTAAGAAAAACGGTTTTGAATTCATATATATTTTATGTTATTAAATTCATCATTTGAAATTGGGTTCCCTTTAATTGTCCAGCTCGGCCCTGGAATCAAAATAATATTAATAAATACTAATCTTAAAATCAAATATAACCCAGTTCTGACCTGGTATCAAATAAAAGTATAATATTAACAAAAACAAAATTACCTACATCTTGTAACAGCAAAACTCAGTACGGGAGCGAATTTGAAAGTGCACGGACGCCATTTTGTTTTGTATTGTGCGTTCTTACGTACTTGATTGTTAATTTTTGGTTTTAATGTCAATATTTAAAGTTTATAAGGTGTAAATATTTCAATTTGATATCCACTGCTCTCCAGCCTGTGGGGAATAACATCAAGATTCGACGGAGACGCAAGCATCAGAAGACACTCCACGCGTCCAGGACGGCGGATCGACCCTCAGCGCTGAAAGAGGCTAGTTTTCTTTCAAAATTATTAGTTGGTTTTTTCAAAATAAATTCTTATTGTTCGTTATTTAATGTCTAATTAGACCTAATTAGATAATATAAATCAAATTTTGTCGTATAGTTCGTTGTTCATTGCAATATACCTCTCGAGTTCAACTCTCGGGTAGGTATTTAGATTCTTCGTTGAAATTATTTGTTTTTCTTAGAGAAAAATTCTTATTTTTCATTGTCTTAAATATATATGGTTAGTTAAAATTGATTCGATAACGTTTGCTCCGTTCATTGTCGCAGGCGTAATTTTTTCGTTAAAATTGTTAGTTTTCCTCTCGGAAAATCTCACCGGTAGCTTTTCTTGTTCAAGTCTATATATAATCAGATGGAGCTGTTCGAGGCGCGTAAATGGACACCTGGTTCGCCCCCGTCGGTGCCTCAGAAGCTGAAATATTTAAGAAAAACGGTTTTGAATTCATATATATTTTATGTTATTAAATTCATCATTTGAAATTGGGTTCCCTTTAATTGTCCAGCTCGGCCCTGGAATCAAAATAATATTAATAAATACTAATCTTAAAATCAAATATAACCCAGTTCTGACCTGGTATCAAATAAAAGTATAATATTAACAAAAACAAAATTACCTACATCTTGTAACAGCAAAACTCAGTACGGGAGCGAATTTGAAAGTGCACGGACGCCATTTTGTTTTGTATTGTGCGTTCTTACGTACTTGATTGTTAATTTTTGGTTTTAATGTCAATATTTAAAGTTTATAAGGTGTAAATATTTCAATTTGATATCCACTGCTCTCCAGCCTGTGGGGAATAACATCAAGATTCGACGGAGACGCAAGCATCAGAAGACACTCCACGCGTCCAGGACGGCGGATCGACCCTCAGCGCTGAAAGAGGCTAGTTTTCTTTCAAAATTATTAGTTGGTTTTTTCAAAATAAATTCTTATTGTTCGTTATTTAATGTCTAATTAGACCTAATTAGATAATATAAATCAAATTTTGTCGTATAGTTCGTTGTTCATTGCAATATACCTCTCGAGTTCAACTCTCGGGTAGGTATTTAGATTCTTCGTTGAAATTATTTGTTTTTCTTAGAGAAAAATTCTTATTTTTCATTGTCTTAAATATATATGGTTAGTTAAAATTGATTCGATAACGTTTGCTCCGTTCATTGTCGCAGGCGTAATTTTTTCGTTAAAATTGTTAGTTTTCCTCTCGGAAAATCTCACCGGTAGCTTTTCTTGTTCAAGTCTATATATAATCAGATGGAGCTGTTCGAGGCGCGTAAATGGACACCTGGTTCGCCCCCGTCGGTGCCTCAGAAGCTGAAATATTTAAGAAAAACGGTTTTGAATTTGCCCGCCCTCCCGCCCCTATAGGGACAGGTAGGATAGCTGGGCACAATTTGTGGGAAATTTTGTTTATTGTTTTATCTGTAAGAGCTGTTTCTGTTGAACAGATATATATACTTAAACGCCACTTTTAACGCTCAAATCCCACCTTGAGCACCTCTTTTTTCGTTTAAGATCGCAATGTTTGTATTCTTTCTTTGTCCCGTTAGGTCCTTGTCTTTGTTTTCTATGTGTTGAGAGTGTGTGTTTGTCTATTTTCAATGTCAATCCCGAGGTCTGACGCCTGCTGAGGGATTGGGTAATGGCGAGGGCGTCCCCCCGGGGACCTTACCCCTTAAAAGGATTAAAAACATGAAGGCGACTCTTAAAAAGAAACTACCCCAGGAGGGTGTCGGCTGCATCGCAGTCGTGCAATCCCTCACGGACGCTACGGCCTCCGTCTTCCCCTCGTATTCTGGGGGGGGAAAAGAACGCCCTATTGTAGAATCCGATCATTCGGACTCCAGCATGGTAACGGCTGCTTCAAGGGAGTCCCCGACACCGTTATCATGCTCAAAAAAGCGGCCCTGCTCTAAGGAGAGGAGCTGTTCGCGCTCGAGCGAATGTTCGAGCGGAGAAGAAGTGTCTACAGTGAGAAAAGTTATGACACCAAGGAGAGGGAGAGGTCGTCCTCCTACTACAGGCCAATACGTAGGTCTTAAGAAGGCCAAGGAGGGCTACCTCAGACTCCAGAGGAAGGAAATGGAGATTGAGGCAGAAAAGGAGCTGCAGGAGCGTATTCGTCACCGCCACGAGACCCGACATGCGGATATGCGAATAACACCAGATGCTAACGCTATTATAGATCTCCGCAAGCAAGCAGAAGAGCATTTGGATATCGTTTGCAGAGTAGCAACCAGATCTAAAAACCTGAAAGGCACCTTTCAAAAAGCCCTTAAAGACGCGGCTTCCTCTGTTAGAGCTTGCGTAGAGAGTCTTTCCGAGATGAACACTACAGACGAGACGCGTCAGTTGCGGGAGGCTAATGCGAGGCTGCAGTCTGAATTAACGGATTTGAAGAAAGAAGTCGCCCAGCTTCGTCTTGTCAGTGAAATGGCAAGTCAATTTCAGGAAGAAAGAAACGGGCAAGCTTTAAGAAGTCGTGATGTTGACGTAGAGCACCTTTCCCAATCTATTATGGTGCAAGTAGGAAATATAGTGAACGCAAGGTTTGAGGCACTGGAGGAACGGCTATTACCAAAAAATCGCATCGATCCGGCCTCAAATATTGAGGAACCTCACCTAGCTCCGGCAACAGCTCAAGCTTCTGAACAACCAGCTATCTCCCTGGCATCTAGAGAACTAAATCCAGAACTATTAAAGAGGAACAAGATAAGCAAGAGTAAAGGCAAGCGTAAAAGGAAAAACCGTTTACCAGAACCTTCAAAACCTACAGTCGTGCAGCAGCAAACGGAAACCAGCCAACAAGTGACTGTCTCCGAAGATGTGGATGAAGGCTGGGTCAAGGTTATCAGGCGGAACCGTAAACACCATAAGCCGGATGGTCCAAAAACCAATAGAACGGATACGGCAAACAAGAAAAAGCTTATCAACATGCGGCCACCACGATCTGCTGCCATAGTACTAAACCTGCAGCCGGGTGCAGAAGAGCGAGGAATTTCATACGCCAGCGTCCTTCGCGAAGCAAAGACAACAGATCTGTCGGGTTTTGAACTGACCGCTGTACGAGTCAGAAAGACCGCCACAGGAGCGAGAATCTTGGAAATACCTGGTGATGCAAATGGCGCGAAGGCTGACGAGTTGGCGAAACGGCTGAGCAACACCCTTAAAAAGGATGACGTTCGGGTGTCCAGAGTAAGGAAATGCGCAGAAATTCGCATTTCGGAGCTGGACGACTCCATCACCAAAGAAGAAGTTGTTTCGGCCATTTCTTGCGTAGGTGCTTGCCCTGAAAACCAAATAATTACTGGAGAGGTGCGAAAGGACTTCAGAAACCTGTTTACCATTTGGGTGCGCTGTCCGATCGCAGCAGCCAAGATAATTACTGAGAATGGACGAATAAGGATTGGATGGATCTCTGCGAGAGTGACGTTGCTGGCACCGAGAGTAAGACGATGTTGGCGATGTCTTGAGGAAGGACACGTTAGAGAAAAATGCTCGTCAAATAAAGAACGCAGTGGTCTATGCTTTAGATGCTCGTTACCTGGTCACAAGGCAAACTCCTGTTTGGCAGCACCACACTGCATTCTTTGTGCTGATTACAAAAGACCTGCTAATCATACCATCGGAAGCAAGTCCTGTTCTGCTAACTGTACCAGGACAATGAGGTCACGCCAGAACGCAACCAGCTCCCAGTCTCAACGGCAGCCCCCATTGACTAGTCAAAAACCAAGGGAAGAGGAGGTAATAGATAAAAATCCACATTAATGGCTCATTTCAAAATCCTTCAGAGCAACATCAATCACTGTGCTAGAGCCCAGGACTTGCTCCTCCAGAGCCTGACAGAGAGGAAGATACAGGTGGCTATTGTAGCTGAACCCTATTTCATTCTTTCCAGACCAAACTGGGTCGGTGACCGGGATGGCCAAGTTGCAATAGTCATCCCTGATGGTAACAGCTCACTCACACCTACAAGAGTTGTAAAGGGACGGGGATGTGTCGCGGCTCTAGTGGGAGAATTTGTCATCGTTGGAGCCTATTTTTCTCCCAACAGAACTTTGGCAGAGTTTGAAGTCTTTTTGACGGATATTTCTTCCATAATAGGGCAGTTTCTTCCTTGCCCTATTATGGTGGTCGGAGATTTCAATGCAAAGTCGACAGCATGGGGATCTTCTGCTACCGATGCTCGAGGCGAATTACTGGAAGAGTGGATGCCTACTGCTGGTCTGGTTATTCTGAACAGAGGGTCTGTGCACACGTGCGTGCGGTCGCAGGGCGGATCTATCGTGGACGTTTCGTTCGCAAGCCCATCGTTGGCGAGCCGTGTGCGACAGTGGAGAGTCCTCGAGGAGGTAGAAACTTTATCGGATCACCGGTACATCCAGTTCCAAGTTCTTTCCCCCTCTGCTAGAAGTCTTATTTCGACGCAATCTTCTTCTGAAAGAGGCCCAAGGTGGCAGCTCAAACACCTAGACAAAGACATGCTCACGGAGGCCGCAGTTGTCCAATCTTGGATACCTGTTCCCGAAGGTTCCATTGAGGTCGAGGAGGAAGCGAGTTGGTTCCGCGATACCATGACACATATATGCGATGCCTCTATGCCCCGGGCTAGGCGGAATCCCTCCTTAAAGCAGGTGTACTGGTGGTCTGCGGAAATATCGCATCTCCGTTTAGCATGTGTAGTGGCTAGGAGACTTTACACCCGAAGCCGAAGAAGGAGGCGGAGAAACATGGAACGTGAGGTAGAGCTCTACTCTTCTTACACCGCCGCTAGAGAAGCCTTAAAAATCTGCATCACGCGGTCGAAGGACAAGGCTAGAATGGAAATGCTAGAGTCTATTGACAAAGAACCATGGGGGCGGCCATATTTGATAGTGAGACGAAAACTCCGTTCGTGTACTCCTCCATTGACGCAAACTCTTCAACCGGAGTTAACAGACAGAATTGTTTCCGCTTTATTTCCTAGAAGAGATGAGCACTTTCCACCACCGATGGCAGTCTTAACGGAAATGACAGAGGAGCCTGAAATTCCTGCTGTAACCGATTTGGAATTCAGTGCAGCAGTGCGAAGACTTAAAGCTAAAAAAACTGCTCCCGGTCCAGACGGTATCCCCGGTCGGGCATTAGGGTTTGCTCTAAGTGAGATCGAGTTCCGACTGAGGAGTCTTTTGGACGCGTGCCTGTTGCAGTCGCAATTTCCCCAACAATGGAAAACAGGCCGCCTTGTGCTCCTCAGCAAAGAGGGACGTCCTCCGGAGTCTCCATCGTCCTATCGTCCAATTGTTCTACTGGATGAAGTAGGCAAACTGTTTGAGCGTATACTAGCTACTAGGCTAGTAAACCACCTTAAAAATGCCGGTCGCGATTTATCTGAAAACCAGTTCGGATTCCGCTCTGGCAAGTCAACAGTGGATGCTGTCTTGCGAGTGAAGACCTTTGCCCGGGAGGCATTCACCCGAGGGGAAGTCGTCTTGGCGGTATCCCTGGATATCGCCAATGCATTTAACACCTTGCCCTGGAGCTGCATCAGAGAGGCGCTAAGGTATCATCGGATTCCTCCTTACCTTCAACGCATTGTCGGAGCGTACCTCTCTAATCGCTTCATCATATACCCGGTACAAAGGGGTCAACGGAAGAGGGAGATGTCTTGTGGTGTTCCGCAGGGGTCGGTCCTAGGGCCACTCTTGTGGAATATCGGCTACGACTGGGTCTTGCGTGGAGGTACCATCACAGGTATCAATGTTACCTGTTATGCCGACGACACTCTGGTGACAGCTAGGGCGAAAACCCCCAGGTTGGCCGCGATCCTTGCCACTGCTGGGGTTGAGCATGTTGTGGGGCGTATCCGTCGTCTGGGCCTCGAGGTGGCTCTCAACAAGTCCGAGGCTATGTGTTTCCATGGGCCTCGAAACGCACCATCTTCAGTTGAAAGCATCATTGTGAGCGGTACTCGCATCTGCATCGGGTCGACGATGAAATATCTCGGTCTCGTCCTCGATAGCCGGTGGAAGTTCACCGCTCACTTTGAGCAACTGATGCCTAAACTGATGAGTACAACAGCAGCTCTGGGATGGCTGCTGCCTAACATAGGCGGACCTAATGAAATAAGCAGACGTCTTTATGCTGGAGTCGTAAGGTCCATGGCCTTATATGGAGCTCCGGTGTGGTCCGAGTCCCTGAATAGCCGGAATATCGCTCTCTTACGCAAACCGCAGAGAGCGATGGCAATCAGGTTGATTCGTGGATACCGCACCGTCTCCTGTGAGGCCGCATGTGTCCTGGCCGGATCGCTGCCGTGGGACATACATGCAAGAGCTCTCACGACAATGTATGGTCTTCGTGGGGAGGAGCTTGTCCCAACACTCCGCACAAAAACACAGGAGAGGATGCGGCGTACCATACTTGGCCATGCTATTGCAACATGGGAGGTGACGCTGGCGGAACCCAGAGCAGGAACTAGGACCATTCAGGCAGTCGTACCAGTTCTTCAACAGTGGTTAAACCGTAGCTTTGGGAGCCTTACTTTTCGGATGACTCAAGTCCTCACCGGGCATGGTTGTTTTGGTGGATACTTGTGTAAAGTTGCTGGTAGAGAACCAACTCCGGTTTGTCACCACTGTAGTAGATGCCTTACAGAGACAGCCCAACACGCTCTTCAAGAGTGTACAGCCTGGGAAGAAGAAAGAGCTGTCTTAAAAACAGTGATAGGACAGGACCTTTCGCTGCATACTGTAGTCCGCAAAATGACTGAGAACAGACGGTCTTGGAATGCAGTTCAACTATTTTGTGAGCAAGTGATGGTCGTTAAAGAAGAAGCAGAGAGGGAGAGAGAAGCTACCAGCACACTAGACATTCGACGTCCAAGATTGGGGCGTCGAAGGGCGGCTCACATTCGCCAACTTCCTCCTTGACAGTAGCTAGAGGGTGATAGACTCGGGGGAGTCCACCACCCATCAAACTAGCCCGAGTCGGCGCGGGCGTGTTCCTTGCGCGCCACTCCGAACCGAATTGGAAATGGAAGGACGACCATCTGTCCTCCATTACAAACAAGAAGGGGTCTGATGAGACTGCATCGTCGCCGGGTCGCGGAAGATTGCCTGATGGATGTTCCCGCGACCCCGGCATAAGGCGACGAGAAGGACACCGCGGGGTTTTAGCCGGTTAGAGCCCGGCATAACCAGACCGTCTCCCCCGAGACCGTCTGGTATCCGACTGGATTTCCCCACGTAAAAAAAAAAAAAAAAAAAAAAAAGGTTAGGTTAGGTTAGGTTAGGTTAGGTTAGGTTAGGTTAGGTTAGGTTAGGTTAGGTTAGGTTAGGTTAGGTTGGGGGGCGTCATCGCCGAGAACCTCCTCGTGTGCCCGTCTGTTTCCCTTGTTGCTCGGATTCGTCCGGTGGCATCGGAAGCGGTACGGGCCGGTGCTCCCTGGGCAACAACGGTTAATGTGATCCTTCGGGTTTGCATTAGCCGTTGGCTAATACTCGGCGCGAGGTGGGTCGGCCATGGGGGTTTGTGTCCGGTTCGTGGCTGGCCGGCGGGCAGGCTGCCTTTCGGGGTTGTCTGTCTGCGAGAGGGAGGCTTGGACCTGGAGATGGTCTGGGCATTTTGCGGTGCCTGGGATTTCCGTTGCCGTTTGCGGTGCTGGGGCGCATTCGGTGGCGGAGGTTACGGGGGCAGTCGCGGGTGCCTCCTCAGGTATCCAGCATCGCCGGGAGGTATCCCGTGGCTGTCTGATGATGGGCGTGTGGGGTAGAGTGGGCCGAACTTCTTGCTCCAGGTGCGGTGCTGGGGCGCACTTGGTTGCGGGGGGTTCGGAAACAGTGATGGATTCCTCCTCAGGTATCCAGCATCGCCGGGAGGAATTCCGTGGCTGTCGTGGGAGGAGTGCGCTTGAGCGCGTGTGGTGCAGGGTCGCGGGATCGCTCCTAGTACTTCTCTGATAGCAGAGTTGACTGTGGAGTGGTTCCGTAGCCGTAGGCCTAGGTGAGAGGGGGGGGCGACCTCTCTCGCCATTGCACTAGGTCTATGAGGTAGGGGTACACTGGTTGCCCGGGGTACCCCTATATGGAGGAGTTCCGCCGGGGCGCCACGGTGAGTGCGAAAGCGATCCCGTGGCGTCTCATTGTAGCGTCGTGGGCAGCCGTTGGTTTTTTAGTGGGGTGCCTTAAAAATGGCAGTCGCCGGGTGCCGCACATACCGCCCGGCCATCGCCTTCCTGGCCTGGGTGACGATGCGGAAACGCATTTTTCCAACGAAAAAAAAAAAAAAAAAAAAAAAAAAAAAAAAAAAAAAAAAAAAAAAAAAAAAAAAAAAGGTTAGGTTAGGTTAGGTTAGGTTTTTTTTTTTTTTTTTTTTTTGTATTATTCTAGTACCCCTGCCATGGGCAAGGCTCTTGCAAAACGATGAAATTTTGTTCCATTTTATTCATTTAGGTGCATTAAGGCGATGAACGCCTAAGGAAGAAAATCAACAAAGTTAAGTTACACTCCTTTATTTATTTATTTATTAAGTTTTATTAGTTTACTTATTTATTTACTTATTTATTTGTTTTCATATTTATTTTTATATTTATTTATACATTTATTTAGGTGCGTTAAGGCGATAAGCGCCTTAGAAGAAATTCAAACAAAGGTAAGTTATACATTTTTATTTATTTATTTAGTTTTATTAGTTTACTTGTTTATTTAGTTATTTCTTTATATATTTATATATTTGTTTATTTATTTATCTTTTTATATTTATTTAGGTACGTTAAGGCGATAACCGCCTTAGGAAGAAATTCAGACAAAGATAAGTTACACACTTTTTATTTATTTATTTAGTAAATTATTTATTTTCATATTTATTTTTATATTTATTTATATATTTATTTAGGTGCGTTAAGGCGATGAGCGCTTTAGAAGAAATTCAAACAAAGGTGAGTTACACACCCAGTTTTCTTAGTCTGACCTATTTCTATTATTTACTAATTTTGCTATTTCTACACAATACTCTAAAAATATTTGTCTATGCTTTTTACTACTTATAATTGTCTGAATGTTTTCTAAATTAATATTAATATCTATCTTCTGTTCCAGCTCCATTCTTCTGATTTGGTGGATCGGGCAGTCAATGAGGAGATGAGGGACCGTTTCCTCGATGCTGGGCTCGCAGGCGCATGACGGATTCTCCTTACGCTTAAAACGGTGTAAGTATGAGGAGAACCCACCATGACCCGTCATTATCTGAGTGACGTGGTTTGTGGTCTCTATTTTTCTCACAACACCGTATGCCTCCGATGCACTAGGGAAAAAGAGTTTGGTGATGCCGGCTGTAGTTTCGGACCTGTATCTTTCATTCCACTCGTCGATAGTGTTTAAGCGAATCCTTCGCTTGACAAAGGAGACGGGACAAAGATCATACTCGGGTCTTCTTTTCGACCCCAAGGCGGCCTGCTTTGCTAGGAAGTCCGCTCTCTCGTTCCCCTCGAAGCCCGCATGAGCTTTTATCTTAAAAAGAGAGACGCGCTTGTTTTGGGCTCTGCATTGTCTGAGCGCTTCTCTGGACTCAACTGCGAGCGGGTGAGAGGACACTGGGTTTGTCAGTGTCTGAAGAGCCGCCATTGAGTCGCTGAAAACCCCAAACGTGGACTGTTTGCTCTTTACTGCCTCTTTAACCGCTCTGCAAAGAGCTAGGAGTTCGGCCTGGTAGACGGTACAGTATGGGGAGAGGGTGAGTTTGAGGGCCTTGGTTTCGACGTCATTATTCCAAATGGATAGCGCGGCGCCAACCTTGCCCTCAACCTTGCTACCATCCGTGAAGATCCGCACATTAAAGTGCCTGCAGTCTTCGTACTGTTGTTCGTCTACCAGGTTTATGAATTCCAGTTGGTCGTGCTCTGCTGGATGGGGCATCTCGATGGTCGGGAACATCCTCTCTATCTCCCTGTCTCCTAATATTGAGCGGTTCGCCCCCTTCTTGGCCTCGTATAGCGAGGCCGCCTCACGGACTCGGAGGTCGAGAGGGAGTATGCCGGCCAGTATTAGTGCCGAGTTTAGGGAGACGGTGCGGTAGCCCTTGCAAAGTTTTTGGGCAAATCCACGTTGGATCACGTTCAATTGCTTTTTGACCCCGAGTTTGTTGACTGCCGGTGCCCATACGCTTGCGGCATACAATATTGTCGGCTCGACTGCGGCCATGTAGATGGTTTTTATAACCTCGGTGTTTAGACCCCAGCTGACTTTTGCGGTTCTGGAGAGGTGCTTGTAAATGGCCATCGCCTTTTTACATACATTAGTGATATGTGTGTTGAAGGTCAGCTGATGATCAATGGTCACTCCCAATATTTTTATGCTGTCAGACATTACTATCGCGACCCCTCCCATGCTCAGGCGCGGTACATCAAACTTCAGTCTCCGCGTGATCACCATCGCACACGTCTTGTGCGGTGCGAATTTTAACTTAGACTTGATGCCCCATGACCGAACACGTTCAAGGGTCGCGTTTGCCTGCAGGGATATTTCAAGCCCAGTTTCCCCGTCAAAAACCAACACAACATCGTCGGCGAAAGCCTGACAATAAATATTAGACCCGTCGAGCATTTTAAGGAGCGGATCAAGCAACAGGTTCCATAGGATGGGTCCACCAATGGAACCCTGGACGCATCCCTTGGACGTGGCTCGATCAACTTCCTCTCCGGCATACCTAACTACGACCGATCTGTCTCTAAGGTAACTATCAAACACCCGCCTCAAATTCACGGGACACTTTTCCTCTGCCAGTCGGATCCTTATAGCCGGCCACCAGGCGCTATCAAAAGCCCCCTCTATATCCAAGGACACAAGCGTGACTATTCTTTTCTGGTCCAGCTTACTGCGGACGTGTGTCATGAGGGTATAGAGGGCGTCTTCGGTGCTCCGCTGTGGCATGAAGCCATACTGGCGAGTACTAATCCCAGGCAAAAGGTGAAATTTGAGGCGAGCGACAAGCATTTTTTCATATACTTTGCCGAGCACCGGCAGGAGGCCAATCGGCCTGTAGGATTTAGGTACCGTGTACGAGTCTTTCCCCGGCTTCCTCAGAACGATCACGATCGCTCTCTTCCACTCTTTTGGAAAGTATTCCAGAGCCAGGCATTTATTTAATAGGGCCAGGAAGAAGACTGGGTCATTATTTATGACTCGCGTACAGATATCCGGCGAAAAACCGTCAGCTCCCGGGGCTTTCTTCGGATTGAAGGACCGGACGGCGACTAGCAGCTCGTTGAGTGTGAACCTTGGGTCGCATGTTTCATCATGATTTCCACTCTTATTCACACTCTCCGCAAGTTGACGTGTGTGGCGATGGTCCTCGCTATCGTCCTCCAACCCGTCCTCCGGGTAGAATGTTTCGGCTAGCAGCTTCGCCGACTCCTTGCCATTCATCGCTTTGCCCTCGATTACCAACGGTAAATCTTCTTCCCTTTTTGCCGTTCTGCTCATGACCCTGTAGATTCCCTCCCACACCCCCTCCCGGTCTTGTTTTCCACAGAACTCTTTCCAGCTCTGCGTCTGTGCATTTTCAACTGCTGTCTCATACCTCTTCTTCTCTTCTAGGTACAGTCGAACCACCATCTCTCTTCGGACTGGCGCTGCGTTCCTGATCCTGCGCCTCCTAGTGTTGACCAGCCTTTTGTGGGCAGCGAGCTCATTAGACCACCACGGCACGGTGAGTAATTCCGTATGATTTTTAATAGGTATGCTTTCAAGGCATGTTTCTGTAATAGTTGTAGAGAGTTTGTTCACCACAGCGTCTATTTGGTCAGTGTGATTAATTGTTTCTATTTGTTGTGCCGTTATTTGGGAATTTATCTTAAGTTGCGTGAGTTTCTCATGAAATTTCACCCAATTTGCTTTTCGTGTGTTATATATTCGTGTGCTTCTCTTAATGTGGTGTCCTTTGGATTTATTAAGTTTAATGCCGAAAATAATGCCGTTGTGATCCGAGCTCGTGAAGCCTTCCTCCACACGCCAGTCATCGACGAGGGTTAGTAGATCGGGCGAACAGGCCGTGACGTCCACATGGCTTGTGTACCTGGTTTCCCCTCTGATGCAGTCGAAGGTTGGTATGATGCCTTTATTTAATATCTGGAGTGAGAGCTCCTCCATCACTCCGCACATCTGCTCCCCCCTTGAGTCTTCATGCGGGCTACCCCACCAGGTGCTCTTTGCGTTTGCGTCACCTCCTATGAGCAGCCTACACGGCCCCATCTGTCGCTTTATCTTCGCTATGTGGTCCAAGTACTGGTCTAAGGATTTGTTGGGCTCGAAATAGAAGGAGACCAGGGTGATGTTCCAGGCACTGGTTCGAATTCTCACCACTACGATGTTCTGGGTGGTGAGTTCTGGGCACTGTATGACATCGAGATCGGTGTCAAACACGGCTATCGCAGCCTTTACAGTGCCCTTCTCTATTTCAGAGCCCTGGAAGATTCGTACACCCCGGTGAGTTCTCATCCTATTTATTGCCCCCACATAGGGTTCCTGGATTAAAGCGACGGAGAGTTTTCGCCTTTCAGCTTCCAGAAGCAGCTCATTTGTTGCGAGCTTACTTCTTTGGAGGTTCGCTTGGGCTATAAGGTACCGATGGGTATTCGACGGGACAACCTTAGCAGTATGCCACGGATGCTCGTGCCAATGCGTCCCATCTCTTTCTGACAGGGCATTCGCTGCTGAAACTGTTGTGTCCACAGCTAGTTGACTTAGCCCGAGTGCAGTTCTTGCATTGGGGCTCGACACCCGCAAGCATATCGGGGCAGTCCACCCTAAGATGTGGGCCGCCACAGTGACTGCAGAGGTCGACAGATTCCTTGCAGATCCGTCGGCCGTGTCCGAACCCCAGGCAACGGGTACATTGCACAAGAGGGGACTGGTCCTCCACGACCACGCGCTGCAAATCGATTCGCAGCTTCCCTATATCGAGGCACCTTCTCCAGATAACAGGTGAGACGCTTAGGACGATATGGCCACTGTGGGGGTTTCGAGCTTTCCTCCTGTACTTTATTGTAGCCCTGTCGTCTTTCTCTCCTAGGCCGTGAAAAACATCTCGGTTTTGGTTTTTGAAGGCCCGAAGGACGTCTTCGTCGCTGTGAACCAGCAAAACGTCCTTTAGGATCAGGAGCGGGTCTTTGTTTTTCACTTCCTCGACGACGAGCGATCCAGAGGACGACAGTTTTTCCTTAAGCTTACTTCTATCCTCTATCGTGTTACACCCCACAACGACTTTCCTGTCTCTGGCCTTTCGCACTTTTTCTATCTTTATCCAGCCCTCTTTTGCGTCCACCACCTTTCTTATTTTCTCAAGGACCTCGTCACCGGTCTCAGTATCGATGGCCGAGGAGACAACTACCGAATGCAGCGCCGCGGGGCCTGGCTCTGATCCTGTGCTCCTACTTGCGGCTGCTACGCTCGCGTATGTTGCCCCCTCGACAACTACCCGTTGTCGGTCGACGACATCCCTAAGATCGTCCAGTTTTCTGTTGTGCTCGATGAGCAGTCTTGTGTGCTCTTCCATTTTAGCCAGTATATGGCTGTCGTCCCTCTGTGTTCTGTCATCGCATACAAGACCTACATTGGGAGGCGTAATATTGTGCTGAACTGTATCAGCCCTGCCTTTCTCTTGTTCGCATTCTTTGACCAAGGAGTACATGCGCTCTATGACCCGTGTAACGTCATTTTTAATTTCCGTTTTCAGGTTTCTCGCGGTGCCCAGTGATGTTTTTGCCTTGACGAGGCAAGCTCTGGCTTCCGCTACTCGGCTCTTAAATTTAGGTACGGGGAGGTCGAACTCCTCCGTGGGGGATGGTCCTTGTACTGGTGGCTGATTTTGAACATCAGCCTGTGAGTTCATAGCTACCGAGGATGTGTCAGATGGTTCTTCCTCAAAAATATTGCGCCTGGTTAGGTTAGGTTAGGTTAGGTTAGGTTAGGTTAGGTTAGGTTAGGTTAGGTTAGGTTAGGTTAGGTTAGGTTAGGTTAGGTTAGGTTAGGTTAGGTTAGGTTAGGTTAGGTTAGGTTAGGTTAGGTTTTTTTTTTTTTTTTTTTTTTTTTTTTTTTTTTTTTTTTTTTTTTTTTTTTTTTTTTTTTTTTTTAGTGCAGCTTCTTTTAGCTGCCGCAATATCTCCGCATGTGTGGACGGAGTCTGTGTCAAGCTAAGATAAGTTTTTTTTTCGTTTGTTTTTATTTCATTCGTGCTTGAGTCTAGATCCTTATTATAATATTTGTGTGTATTTTATTCTAAGTCGCTATTTCAGTTATTTTAATTCTATTGGTATTTATGCTTTTGTGCCTTGTTCGGATGACAGGTAAGAAAAGTTCTGTTCTTATATTATTTATCTTCATAATTTTAATGCTTAATGTTTATTTTTCAGGGTCGTCTTTACATCGGCATCGGCGTCGGTGCAGGTAAGCGGTTTGTACTTATTTATTTCTATTTACAATTTATTATTATAACACTACTTCTATTTACAATTTAATCAGTATTTTAGTATATTTTAGCTAATACAGTAGTTTTCTTAATCTTAATCTTATTCTAATTTACCTTGTTAGGTCTTTTATTGCTTTACAGGTCCTGGACAGGAGTGGTAAGTAAAAATGTTTTAATTATTTTTTTTTTTTTTTTTTTTTTTTTTTTTTTTTTTTTTTTTTTTTACAGGTATTTGTACCAGGTGTGGTATGCAAGGGTGTCTACAGCAGGGTAAGTATTGGCAAATATATTCACAATTACAGTATAAAAAGGTAAGTTACTAGGAATGTACAATTTCAAGACAATAGGTAAGTTGGTAGATATGTTTAGTGGGATATTTACAGTGAGGTGGGATATTCAATGCTATTCTAAATAATCTATTTCTAATGCTAACTAGGTGCTAATTTCTATTTTATATCCAGGCCATGGAGGACCGGTATAAGGTAAGTATATTTACAGATTTTATACAATTTGATCGTTTATGAGTTTTTTTTTTTTTTTTTTTTTTTTTTTTTTTTTTTTTTTTTTTTTTTTTTTTTTTTCCTTTTTACATCCATCTGGCCATGCCGGGGCTGCATTGGTACAATGCAGGGCCGTCATCGGGACGGCTACTGTGTTGCTGTGTTGCTATTGTTCTCCCTCTATGTTGGTTGTGGTGATTTGGTTCTGGGCATCACCATTGATGCCCATTCCAATCGTTTTCATATCCGGGTTGGCCTTACGCGCATCCATGTGTAGGCACATGGGCTAAGGCCAGGTCGTAAGTCCTAATTATATTTGGGATTTTTTCTTTTCCGTCATCTCTAGGTTAGTGGCGTGGTTTGGTAGTAGTTTGTCGTCCGTTATCCAGGTATGGCCACTTTCGATGTTTGGTGTTTGTCCTGGGTAGTTTTGTCCTCAGTCTAGGTCTTGTTCTCTCCAGTTATTTTAGTTGCAACGAGTCTGCAGTACCTCATGAAAGTTTCTGTCGTGTCAGGGTTTTCCATTAATTTCTGTATGTTTTCCAGGTCCACTTTCATGTCCACCTCCTGTTCCAGGTCATGTCGAAGATTCGAGAATCTTGGGCAGTCAGTAAGTAAATGTATTATTTCTTCGTCAGTTTCGTCATCGCACTTGCAAGCCGGACAGTCAGTCAGTTTGAATTTATATAGGTATGCCGCAAACCCCCCGTGTCCGGTAAGGATCTGCGTGGTCAGCGAGTCAAGGTCCAGTCTGTTTAGTATTTTGTTTGCACGTTCAACGTCCGGCATGAAGATTTTGGTAACAGCTGCTGTCTCACCAGTCGAGTAGCGTCGCTGCCAAACCTCCATCGTTTCCTCCCTGATTTTCCTCCTGGCGAATGATATGGGGAAGTCGTCGTAGGTGGATTTCCTCTTCGGGTTTGTGGCTGCTGATTTTGCCAGGGAGTCCGCTCTCTCGTTCCCAGGGACGCCTACATGGGCCTTCACCCAGAACACCCTCAACGAGTTACCCCTACTCAGGATTCTCCGAAGTCTTTCCAGGATTTTATGCGCCAGTGGGTGAGTCGTCGGGTCAGAGTTTAATGCATCCAGGGAGGCTCGGGAGTCGGTGAGAATGTTAGTCTCTTTCCAGTTCTTTTCTTCAGCGATCTTCATTGCGGCCTCGATGGCCGTCATCTCCGCCTGGAAGACCGTACAATGTGCGGCAAGTCTAAATTTTCTAAAGAGGATCTCACGGTCGTTTTCCCACACGGTCACTGCTGATCCCACTCCGCCCAGGATTTTGCTCCCATCGGTAAAAATAAGCTTGCCGATCATGCCGAGGTCGCGTACGGTGTCGGATGTGAACTCTTCTATGAGTGAATATTTCACGGCCAAGCGTTCCGAAGGATGGGGCAAGTCTCCATGTTCCACTCTGCGTTCCGCTCTATATTCATCAGATACATATCTTAGGGGGCGTCCTCTCCGTATCTCGTAGATTTGCGCGTGTTCTGCAACCTGTAGGTCGAGTGGGATGAGTCCGGCCAGCACTGTTGCCGCGTGCTTCGAGACAGTACGGTGGGCTCGGCAGATTTTCTGTGCAAATCCGCGCTGGACTGCCGACAATTGTTTTTGGACATAAATCCTCTCGATGGCTGGTGCCCATACCCCAGCTCCGTAAGTTATAATTGGCACTATGACGGCTGTATATATATGCCGTATGATCTTGGGGTTTAGGCCCCAGGTCGTCTTTGCTGCGCGAGATATTTGCCCGTATATATTGAGCGCTTTGCGGGTCGTCATTGAGATGTGATTCGCGAACGTGAGTTTGGAATCGATGGTGATCCCCAATATCCTTATTTCGTTTACCAGATCCAGGTATGCTGGTCCCATTCGTAGGATGGGATTATCATACTTCAATCGCCGGGTGATCACCATCGCTTTAGTTTTTTGCGGCGCGAATCTCAGCTTATTTGTTCTTCCCCAGCTCCGCACCAGTTTCAAGGCAGCATTTGCTTCCGCCTGGATTTGTGTGGTTTCGTGGCCCGAGAAGGCCAAGACCACGTCGTCGGCGAATGCTTGACAGTAGACCCCAGTTTGTTCTAGTTGGTTCAGGAGCGAGTCGAGGAGAACATTCCAAAAGAACGGCCCCCCGACCGACCCCTGGACGCACCCTTTGGTGGTATTTTTCCGCACCCTTTCTCCGAGGTATCTAACTGTGACTGCTCTTCCGCTCAGGTAGTCGCCGACTATCCGCCAAAGGTTTTCTGGGCAGCCCATCTCCGCCAACCGCACTCTAATTGCCGGCCACCAGGCCCCGTCAAAGGCGCCCTCTATGTCTAATGAAATCAACACGACGATTTCTTTGGCTTTCCGCTTTTCCTGTACGTGGTTTATCAGATCATAGAGGGCGTCTTCGGTGCTTCGTTGCGGGGTAAACCCGTATTGCCTAGGGTTTAATTTCGGCAGCAAGTGCCAGCGCAGCCTGCGCACTATTATCTTCTCCAGCGTCTTTCCAAGAGGTTAGGTTAGGTTAGGTTAGGTTAGGTTAGGTTAGGTTTTTTTTTTTTTTTTTTTTTTTATATTATTCTAGTACCCCTGCCATGGGCAAGGCTCTTGCAAAACGATGATATTTTGTTCCGTTTTATTCATTTAGGTGCATTAAGGCGATGAACGCCTAAGGAAGAAAATCAACAAAGGTAAGTTACAATCCTTTATTTATTTATTTATTAATTAAGTTTTATTAGTTTACTTATTTATTTACTTATTTATTTGTTTTCATATTTATTTTTATATTTATTTATACATTTATTTAGGTGCGTTAAGGCGATAAGCGCCTTAGAAGAAATTCAAACAAAGGTAAGTTATACACTTTTATTTATTTATTTAGTTTTATTAGTTTACTTGTTTATTTAGTTATTTCTTTATATATTTATATATTTATTTATTTATTTATCTTTATATATTATTTAGGTACGTTAAGGCGATAACCGCCTTAGGAAGAAATTCAGACAAAGATAAGTTACACACTTTTTATTTATTTATTTTGTTAATTATTTATTTTCATATTTATTTTTATATTTATTTAGGTGCGTTAAGGCGATGAGCGCTTTAGAAGAAATTCAAACAAAGGTAAGTTACACACCCAGTTTTCTTAGTCTGACCTATTTCTATTATTTACTATTTTTGCTATTTCTACACAATACTCTAAAAATATTTGTCTATGCTTTTTACTACTTATAATTGTCTGAATGTTTTCTAAATTAATATTAATATCTATCTTCTGTTCCAGCTCCATTCTTCTGATTTGGTGGATCGGGCAGTCAATGAGGAGATGAGGGACCGTCTCCTCGATGCTGGGCTCGCAGGCGCATGACGGATTCTCCTTACGCTTAAAACGGTGTAGGTATGAGGAGAACCCACCATGACCCGTCATTATCTGAGTGACGTGGTTTGTGGTCTCTATTTTTCTCACAACACCGTATGCCTCCGATGCACTGGGGAAAAAGAGTTTGGTGATGCCGGCTGTGGTTTCGGACCTGTATCTTTCATTCCACTCGTCGATAGTGTTTAAGCGAATCCTTCGCTTGACAAAGGAGACGGGACAAAGATCATACTCGGGTCTTCTTTTCGACCCCAAGGCGGCCTGCTTTGCTAGGAAGTCCGCTCTCTCGTTCCCCTCGAAGCCCGCATGAGCTTTTATCTTAAAAAGAGAGACGCGCTTGTTTTGGGCTCTGCATTGTCTGAGCGCTTCTCTGGACTCAACTGCGAGCGGGTGAGAGGACACCGGGTTTGTCATTGTCTGAAGAGCCGCCATTGAGTCGCTGAAAACCCCAAACGTGGACTGTTTGCTCTTTACTGCCTCTTTAACCGCTCTGCAAAGAGCTAGGAGTTCGGCCTGGTAGACGGTACAGTATGGGGAGAGGGTGAGTTTGAGGGCCTTGGTTTCGACGTCATTATTCCAAATGGATAGCGCGGCGCCAACCTTGCCCTCAACCTTGCTACCATCCGTGAAGATCCGCACATTAAAGTGCCTGCAGTCTTCGTACTGTTGTTCGTCTACCAGGTTTATGAATTCCAGTTGGTCGTGCTCTGCTGGATGGGGCATCTCGATGGTCGGGAACATCCTCTCTATCTCCCTGTCTCCTAATATTGAGCGGTTCGCCCCCTTCTTGGCCTCGTATAGCGAGGCCGCCTCACGGACTCGGAGGTCGAGAGGGAGTATGCCGGCCAGTATTAGTGCCGAGTTTAGGGAGACGGTGCGGTAGCCCTTGCAAAGTTTTTGGGCAAATCCACGTTGGATCACGTTCAATTGCTTTTTGACCCCGAGTTTGTTGACTGCCGGTGCCCATACGCTTGCGGCATACAATATTGTCGGCTCGACTGCGGCCATGTAGATGGTTTTTATAACCTCGGTGTTTAGACCCCAGCTAACTTTTGCGGTTCTGGAGAGGTGCTTGTAAATGGCCATCGCCTTTTTACATACATTTGTGATATGTGTGTTGAAGGTCAGCTGATGATCAATGGTCACTCCCAATATTTTTATGCTGTCAGACATTACTATCGCGACCCCTCCCATGCTCAGGCGCGGTACATCAAATTTCAGTCTCCGCGTGATCACCATCGCACACGTCTTGTGCGGTGCGAATTTTAACTTAGACTTGATGCCCCACGACCGAACACGTTCAAGGGTCGCGTTTGCCTGCAGGGATATTTCAAGCCCCGTTTCCCCGTCAAAAACCAACACAACATCGTCGGCGAAAGCCTGACAATAAATATTAGACCCGTCGAGCATTTTAAGGAGCGGATCAAGCAACAGGTTCCATAGGATGGGTCCACCAATGGAACCCTGGACGCATCCCTTGGACGTGGCTCGATCAACTTCCTCTCCGGCATACCTAACTACGACCGATCTGTCTCTCAGGTAACTATCAAACACCCGCCTCAAATTCACGGGACACTTTTCCTCTGCCAGTCGGATCCTTATAGCCGGCCACCAGGCGCTATCAAAAGCCCCCTCTATATCCAAGGACACAAGCGTGACTATTCTTTTCTGGTCCAGCTTACTGCGGACGTGTGTCATGAGGGTATAGAGGGCGTCTTCGGTGCTCCGCTGTGGCATGAAGCCATACTGGCGAGTACTAATTCCAGGCAAAAGGTGAAATTTGAGGCGGGCGACAAGCATTTTTTCATATACTTTGCCGAGCACCGGCAGGAGGCCAATCGGCCTGTAGGATTTAGGTACCGTGTACGAGTCTTTCCCCGGCTTCCTCAGAACGATCACGATCGCTCTCTTCCACTCTTTTGGAAAGTATTCCAGGGCCAGGCATTTATTTAATAGGGCCAGGAAGAAGACTGGGTCATTATTTATGACTCGCGTACAGATATCCGGCGAAAAGCCGTCAGCTCCCGGGGCTTTCTTCGGATTGAAGGACCGGACGGCGACTAGCAGCTCGTTGAGTGTGAACCTTGGGTCGCATGTTTCATCATGATTTCCACTCTTATTCACACTCTCCGCAAGTTGACGTGTGTGGCGATGGTCCTCGCTATCGTCCTCCAACCCGTCCTCCGGGTAGAAGGTTTCGGCTAGCAGCTTCGCCGACTCCTTGCCATTCATCGCTTTGCCCTCTATTACCAACGGTAAATCTTCTTCCCTTTTTGCCGTTCTGCTCATGACCCTGTAGATTCCCTCCCACACCCCCTCCCGGTCTTGTTTTCCACAGAACTCTTTCCAGCTCTGCGTCTGTGCATTTTCAACTGCTGTCTCATACCTCTTCTTCTCTTCTAGGTACAGCCGAACCACCATCTCTCTTCGGACTGGCGCTGCGTTCCTGATCCTGCGCCTCCTAGTGTTGACCAGCCTTTTGTGGGCAGCGAGCTCTTTGGACCACCACGGCACGGTGAGTAATTCCGTATGATTTTTAATGGGTATGCTTTCAAGGCATGTTTCTGTAATAGTTGTAGAGAGTTTGTTCACCACGGCGTCTATTTGGTCAGTGTGATTAATTGTTTCTATTTGTTGTGCCGTTATTTGGGAATTTATCTTAAGTTGCGTGAGTTTCTCATGAAATTTCACCCAATTTGCTTTTCGTGTGTTATATATTCGTGTGCTTCTCTTAATGTGGTGTCCTTTGGATTTATTAAGTTTAATGCCGAAAATAATGCCGTTGTGATCCGAGCTCGTGAAGCCTTCCTCCACACGCCAGTCATCGACGAGGGTTAGTAGGTCGGGCGAACAGGCCGTGACGTCCACATGGCTTGTGTACCTGGTTTCCCCTCTGATGCAGTCGAAGGTTGGTATGATGCCTTTATTTAATATCTGGAGGTTAGGTTAGGTTAGGTTAGGTTAGGTTAGGTTAGGTTAGGTTAGGTTAGGTTAGGTTAGGTTAGGTTAGGTTAGGTTAGGTTAGGTTAGGTTAGGTTAGGTTAGGTTTTTTTTTTTTTTTTTTTTTTTAATGCAGCTTCTTTTAGCTGCCGCAATAACTCCGACATGGGTGGGACGGATCTTTTTGTTTCTAAATTTTACTTTTATTACGGTTTAATTTCTTATTTCTGGAGCGAACATGTATATCTTTTTATATTTAGTATTGCTAGTTTTTTACAGTTTTGATGCTTTTTATTTTTATTATAATGTTAGTTTAAATGTTTTACTGCTATTCTTGACGAGGTTCAATGAATTTGTCTCAGTTTACTTTTTCACTTACTGTGTACAGGATTTTAACGTTACTTTACACTTTTAACTAAGATACATTTACATTTCTTACGGTTTTATACATCACTATACACTTCATATATACATACATACAATTATTTACCCAATACGTATTACACGCACACATTTTTATATACTCAAGTATTTTTATATTTCTAGACATATATCAACATATATATATCGTTAAATAGTTAACACATTTTTTTTTTTTTTTTTTTTTTTTTTTTTTTTTTTTTTTTTTTTTTTTTTTTTTTTTTTTTTTTTTCATTTTAGCTTATTTTATATCTATTTTAGTTTTACTTATTTACATTTTCTTTTATACTACGTATTACTTTACTTTAACTTACGCGATCGCACTTTTACTCACTTTTTTAATATATACAGTCATTGGTCATACATTTACAATATTATTTTATAATATAATATTTTAATGCATTAATTTCCTACCTATCTTTTATGTTTATTTACGTTTCTCTGTATTTGTCATTGGTGTTCGTCGCTATTTTCGTGCAATATTGTATAAAGTGTTTCCTTTGCTTTTTATCTTCCATTATATCTTTTATCTTTTCTTTTTCCAGTTTGCTTCCTAATTTACATTCTAGTTCTTGTTTTAGCTTGGCGTATTTTGGGCAATCAAGCATTATATGTAGGACGTTCTCTTCTGTTTGGCCATCACAGTCGCAGGAGGAACTTGTTCTCAGCTTAAATCTACATAAATATTGTCCAAATCCACCATGCCCTGTGATGACCTGTACCATCTTCGGTGTAATATCTTTACTTTTTATAATATTCCACGTGCCTTTTATGGAAGGCAAAAACAGTTTGGTAAGTTCAGCTTCGTCCCCTTCTATATATTCCTCGTCCCATTTAAGTATAGTTTCTTCTCTTATTTTACGCTTTAGGAAGGATTTGGGGCATGCGTCGTAGTTGGCTTTTGTTTTTAACTTTTTTGCAGCTGTCTTCGCCAATTCGTCGGCTCGTTCATTTCCAGGGTGTCCGATGTGTGCTTTCAACCAGAATAATTTAATGTGTCTATTTCTCTTCCTGAATGTCTTGATGTTTGATCTTATGAGAAAAGCCAATGGGTGTAGGGAGTCCGGGTTTTTTATGCATTCTAGGGCAGATCTTGAGTCGCTCAGAATATTCACGGAGTTATTTTTAAGGCTTTTAACTAGTTCCGTAGCTTGGAAGATCGCGTACAGCTCGGCTTGGAAGACGGTACAGTAAGGCCCTAGTCGAAACTTCTTGTTAGTTATTTCGCCAGGACCTTCCCAACAACTCAAGGCGGCCCCCACCTTTCCATCTATCTTACTTCCGTCCGTGAATATTCTGAGT
Organism: Napeogenes inachia; assembly: GCA_959347355.1. Taxonomy (NCBI): domain Eukaryota; kingdom Metazoa; phylum Arthropoda; class Insecta; order Lepidoptera; family Nymphalidae; genus Napeogenes; species Napeogenes inachia. The sequence continues at coordinate 10,854 of OY365794.1, read as the reverse complement.
TCTTCGTTTGTCGTTGCTTCATCTGCCATCAGCAGATGGAAATCAATATTTTCAACTTCTGATGGGTGTGGCATCAGAAGAGCGCTCATCTTTTTCTCTACCTCTAGTCCTCTGTTACCTTCTTTCTGTTTTCCCTTCTTAGCTTCGTAGAATTCTAGCATTTCCTTCGCTCTTAATTCTAATGGGATCAGTCCCGCTAGTACCCGGGCTGCCTTTAGTGATACCGTGCTATAAGACTTGCATATTTTTTGTGCAAACCCACGCTGAACTGAGTTTAGCAACTTCTGCGTCATAATTTTTTCCGCAGCAGGTGCCCACACACACGCCGCGTACAGGATGATAGGCTCAATTACTGCAACATATATTGTCCGGACAATTTCGGAATTTAACCCCCATCGGATTTTTGCCATTTTGGCCATAGGCTTATAAATATTCAGGGCTTTTCTGCAGATGTAGCTGACGTGGCTATTATATGTCATCTTCCTGTCCAGTACGAGACCAAGGATTTTCATCTCCTCTACCACTGCTATCGGGGTGCCGCCCATTTTTATGCGTGGGGTGTCAAACTTTAGTTTGTTGGTAATGATCATAGCGTTTGTTTTCGAAGGCGCAAACTTCAGTTTGTTCATCACGCCCCACTCATAGATTTGGCCGAGCACCCGTTCAGCTTCCTCCTCTATCTTCTGTGTAGTATGTCCAGAAAAGATAACAACCACGTCATCTGCAAATGCCTGGCAATACACGTTGCAGCTCTTGACCTCTCTAAGCAGCGGGTCGATGAGCAAATTCCAAAAGATGGGGCCCCCTATGGAGCCCTGTACACATCCTTTACTCGGACCTATGATATGTTCATCGCCCGCATACCTCACACTCACTCGTCGGTCTCTAAAATAACTCGAGACGAGTTTGCGGAGATTTCGAGGGCATTTTTCTTCTGCCATCCTGCACCTTATCGCGGGCCACCATGCGCTGTCAAAAGCGCCCTCTATGTCTAACGACACCACCACGCTAATAAGCTTTTTGTCTAAGTTCCCGCGGATGTGGTGCGTTAGGTCATAGAGGGCGTCTTCCGTACCACGTTGCGGAACAAACCCATACTGACGCGGGCTTGTATGCGGTAACAGGTGCCATCTTACTCTCTTCATCATGAGTTTTTCAAGGATTTTGCTGAAAATAGACAGAAGTCCGATAGGCCTGTAGGACTTTACGTGTGAGTAGGTGGTCTTGCCCGGCTTCCTCAGCACTATAATGGCTGCCTCCTTCCAGATCTTTGGAAAATAAGTCAGCGCAAGGCACCTGTTCATGATGGCCAAGAAGACCTCCGAGTCGGCGTTTATGGCTTCCCCACATATGTCGGCTGTGAAGCCGTCGGGTCCCGGGGCTTTTTTGGGATTAAAGCTCTGCGCGACTTGACTTAGTTCCACTTTGGTGAACGGGGGATCAACTGCACTCTCTCCAGGTATCGGGAGATCCGTCTCTTCTGCCTTCTTTCTAATTTCCCTATGATGTTGGGTGTCATGCTCTTCAGAATCCTTCGGAAAGAAGGTGGTTGCAAGTAGTTCGCACGATTCCCTCGAGTTTAGCATCCTCCCCTCGCTCTCCAAAAGCTCGTCTTCATGTTTTCTTGTTGCCGTCCGGATAACCCTATAGATTCCATCCCATAAACTTTCTCTATCTTGGCTACTGCAAAATCTCTTCCAACTTTCGATCTGACTATTCTTTGCCTCTGCTTCATATTTTTCCCTTGCTTCCAGATACTTATTTATGACTATATCTTTTCTTCTTGGTGCGGCACACCTGATTTTCCTTTTCTTCGTCAGCATGTCTTTCTTCAATTTCGTCAATTCCTCAGTCCACCATGGTATCTTGTTAGGTTTGCTTTTCTTTCTCAGGTTAATCTTTTCTTTACATGTCTTTTCTACAGCTATTGTATATCTTCCAACTGTTTCTTCCAATTCTTCGTTATTTTTTATATTGTTTATTTTAGCTAATGTTATGTTTTCGTTATCTAGGTTTTTTACTAACTCTTCTCTGAACTCTATCCATTTCACTTTCTTTGTGTTATATTTCCTTGTAGTTTTGCTGATTTTAGGTTGTTGAGGTGCTTTTAATTGAATTCTAAACCTAATGGCGTTATGGTCCGAGTGTATGAGGGCCTCATCGACTCTCCAATCCACTATGTCTCCCATAAGATCGTCGCTGCACGCCGTCACATCTACGTTGCTTGAAAATGTTCTTCCATTCCTTACGCTGAAGAAGGTCGGAATCGTGCCTTCGTTTAGGATGTTCATTCTCAAATCTGAGAGGGCCCCCATAACCTCACGTCCTCGATGGTCTTCTAATCGGCTTCCCCACCATTGGCTCCAAGAATTGACGTCACCGCCTATAAGTATTTTATTAAGTTTTAATTTATTAACTGCCGCTGTCAATTGGAAAAGATATGTTTGTAACGGTAGGGTGTCTTCGTAGTACACCGAGATGATACCTAGTTCCCACGTGCTGCTTTTGAGTATAGCCACTGCCATGTTTTCGGTTGTAGTCACGGGGCATCCAGCGACCTCTATTCCGTCGTCAAAAATTAAAATAGCGGCTTTTACGGGCTTTGTCCTGTTTTTAGTTCGCTGAATGACCCTGACACCTCCGGGGACCGTAATTTCCTCCTTCCCTCCAACATATGGCTCCTGCACGAGCGCGAAACTGAGTTTGCCTTTTGAAGCTTCCTCCACTAGTTCCTGGTACGCAAGCCTCTTCCTCTGAAGATTTATCTGGCAGGCTTCGTAGCTTACTTTGGGCATTAGTGGGACTTTAGCAATAAGCAACGCTCGACCTCGCTATGGAGTCCCACTTCCTCTTCACTGGGCAGCAGTTGTCGAAAGCATTATGCTCAGTTGACTCTAGTTTCGCGCTCTTGCAGTTTCGGCAGTCGGGTTGTTCCCCGGCCTTCCAGGATGGGCAATCCTTACGAAGATGCGGTCCCGAACAGTGTCCGCACAGGTCTATCGCCTCGCTGCAGAGTTTCCGTCCGTGACCAAACGCAAGGCATCTGGAACACTGTATAAGCGGCGATTGGTCGAATACGCTCACCCTCTGCAGGTCGACGTGGAGCTTCCCAGCTTCGGTGGTTGACCGCCATATCAGGGGGGACACCTCCAAGACCACATTGTTCTCCAGCGGGTTCCTTGCTTTCCTCCTGTACTTAACTCTCATTCTCAATTCTTCTTTCGGTATCCGTCCAATCACATGTTCATTTTGCTTCTTTATTGCAGTAATTATTTCGTCATCTTTATATATTGCCAGCACATTCTTCAGGACTATAAGAGGGTCCTTGTTAAGTTTCTCCTCTACTATCAACTCTGGGCGATTCTCCTTTAGTTTCTTCTTTACTTTCTCGATTTCTTCCCGGGATTTACATCCCAGTATCACTTTTTGGTCCCGCGCCTTCCTCACTCTGTCCACCCTTATACCGGTACTCTTTGCATCTACTGCAGAGCGTATCCGGTCAAGCACCGATCCGCTCGTTTCGGCAGCATCGCCCGAGGACACCACTATAGAGTGCACGCTGTGAGGTTTGGCTGGGCTCGATTCCCTTTTACGGGAGGCTGTTACTTCGGCGTAAGATTGGAGACCTTTTGTTTCTATCTGTTGCCCTATTTCCTGTGTACATTTCTTTAGTTCCTGAATTTCTGTGAGAATTTGGCCTCCTTCTGAGTTATTCGTTCCATGTTCTTCCATATACTTCCTTTGTTCTTCCAATGTTCTCTTTAGGTTTTCCATTTCTTGCATGTTCGTCCTTAACAGTTCGCTGTGTTCTTCCATTTTCCGCTGCAGATATTTCCCTTCTTCCGTACTACATTCTATCACTTTGTCTCTATTCCCAGCGTCTTGTTCTTTCCCTGTCACTTCTAGATTCCCGCTTCGGCCTTTCGCCATCTCCGATTCTTTTACCAGTTGGTAGAGCCTTTCCACTGCTTGACTTACTTCCACTTTTATTTCCGTTTTCAAGTTTCGGGAGTTTCTGAGGTGCAGTTTTGCTTTGTTCAGACACTCCCTTGCTTCGGCTGTTCTGTTGCAGTATCTGGATTTTGGGGGTTCCTTCTTCGAGACCTCCCACTCTCCGATACTCCGTCTTACCCTGGACTGTTCTTCGGTAGATGGTCCTGGCTTTGGCGATCGTTCTAAAGATTCTGTCATTTTTTCGGGAGCTTGGGCTTGATCGTCATTCCCTTTCTTTGCTGGCGTGTGATATCCAAACATGGTGTCGGAGCTTATTGCGGTTTGTCGTCTAAATTATTATTTGTAGGATTCGGTGTATATGGCCGAAGTCTTACTTTGAGTTAAATCAATTTAAAATTGTATATAGTCAATATTGTATTAAAGTCAAATTAAGTCAAATTTAGAATAATTATGTCGCTTATTGCGATGTCGTTGAACTTTAAGTATACTCCAAGTATACGAATCTAATGGCAGGAGAGCGCTCCTTCTCCTGACGGGATAATATTTTTTGAATAAATTTCTTCCGTTGTATCCTACCTTCCTATAAGGGAGGGTGGGAGGGCAATTCGAATCCCGTTTTTTGCTAATATCTCCCCAGGGGATGAAACCAGGGGGGTGCAAGTGGTGTCAAAAGTTGCGTCTAATGAATGCCTATCTGACTAAAAAATAAAGAAAATGAAAATAATGAAAATGGAAAATTTTTCTAAAGAAAAACTGATTTTGACTGCCGAAAAAGTATAATATCTCCTAAGGGATGAATCCCTCGGGGTTGTCGCGTATATGTAAAATGTGACCTGAAACTATCTTTAAATTATAGCAATAAAATAAAACTACTTGAACTGAAATTAAAAAATTTTTCCTAACAAGAAGTGAATTTTACAAGTTAATAAAAAGTTTCCACCCTTAATAATAATCGAGGGGATGTTTCGGTGTCGACGCTAAGGGTGTCGTTAGACGCGCCTCTTTAAGTCCTCGATATCTCCCCTAGACTCAAATATTATGGGAAGAAAGCTTAGAAAGTTATTAAATGAAAACTATTAATTTAATGAATTTAATATGAAAATTTTAACAAAATGGCGTCAGATAAGCCTAAAAACGAAAAAGTCAAAAACTGACAATGCAGTATTACGGAGATGATTAAAATAAACAATAAAAACAAAAATGATGACTACCTAGCACGACCGTACCTAGCTTTAAAGTTCGGTTAGGTTAGGTTAGGTTAGGTTAGGTTAGGTTAGGTTAGGTTAGGTTAGGTTAGGTTAGGTTAGGTTAGGTTAGGTTAGGTTAGGTTAGGTTAGGTTAGGTTAGGTTAGGTTAGGTTAGGTTAGGTTAGGTTAGGTTAGGTTAGGTTAGGTTAGGTTAGGTTAGGTTAGGTTAGGTTAGGTTAGGTTAGGTTAGGTTAGGTTAGGTTAGGTTAGGTTAGGTTAGGTTAGGTTAGGTTAGGTTAGGTTAGGTTAGGTTAGGTTAGGTTAGGTTAGGTTAGGTTAGGTTAGGTTAGGTTAGGTTAGGTTAGGTTAGGTTAGGTTAGGTTAGGTTAGGTTAGGTTAGGTTAGGTTAGGTTAGGTTAGGTTAGGTTAGGTTAGGTTAGGTTAGGTTAGGTTAGGTTAGGTTAGGTTAGGTTAGGTTAGGTTAGGTTAGGTTAGGTTAGGTTAGGTTAGGTTAGGTTAGGTTAGGTTAGGTTAGGTTAGGTTAGGTTAGGTTAGGTTAGGTTAGGTTAGGTTAGGTTAGGTTAGGTTAGGTTAGGTTAGGTTAGGTTAGGTTAGGTTAGGTTAGGTTAGGTTAGGTTAGGTTAGGTTAGGTTAGGTTAGGTTAGGTTAGGTTAGGTTAGGTTAGGTTAGGTTAGGTTAGGTTAGGTTAGGTTAGGTTAGGTTAGGTTAGGTTAGGTTAGGTTAGGTTAGGTTAGGTTAGGTTAGGTTAGGTTAGGTTAGGTTAGGTTAGGTTAGGTTAGGTTAGGTTAGGTTAGGTTAGGTTAGGTTAGGTTAGGTTAGGTTTTTTTTTTTTTTTTTTTTTTTTTTTATATTATTCTAGTACCCCTGCCATGGGCAAGGCTCTTGCAAAACGATGATATTTTGTTCCGTTTTATTCATTTAGGTGCATTAAGGCGATGAACGCCTAAGGAAGAAAATCAACAAAGGTAAGTTACAATCCTTTATTTATTTATTTATTAATTAAGTTTTATTAGTTTACTTATTTATTTACTTATTTATTTGTTTTCATATTTATTTTTATATTTATTTATACATTTATTTAGGTGCGTTAAGGCGATAAGCGCCTTAGAAGAAATTCAAACAAAGGTAAGTTATACACTTTTATTTATTTATTTAGTTTTATTAGTTTACTTGTTTATTTAGTTATTTCTTTATATATTTATATATTTATTTATTTATTTATCTTTATATATTATTTAGGTACGTTAAGGCGATAACCGCCTTAGGAAGAAATTCAGACAAAGATAAGTTACACACTTTTTATTTATTTATTTTGTTAATTATTTATTTTCATATTTATTTTTATATTTATTTAGGTGCGTTAAGGCGATGAGCGCTTTAGAAGAAATTCAAACAAAGGTAAGTTACACACCCAGTTTTCTTAGTCTGACCTATTTCTATTATTTACTATTTTTGCTATTTCTACACAATACTCTAAAAATATTTGTCTATGCTTTTTACTACTTATAATTGTCTGAATGTTTTCTAAATTAATATTAATATCTATCTTCTGTTCCAGCTCCATTCTTCTGATTTGGTGGATCGGGCAGTCAATGAGGAGATGAGGGACCGTCTCCTCGATGCTGGGCTCGCAGGCGCATGACGGATTCTCCTTACGCTTAAAACGGTGTAGGTATGAGGAGAACCCACCATGACCCGTCATTATCTGAGTGACGTGGTTTGTGGTCTCTATTTTTCTCACAACACCGTATGCCTCCGATGCACTGGGGAAAAAGAGTTTGGTGATGCCGGCTGTGGTTTCGGACCTGTATCTTTCATTCCACTCGTCGATAGTGTTTAAGCGAATCCTTCGCTTGACAAAGGAGACGGGACAAAGATCATACTCGGGTCTTCTTTTCGACCCCAAGGCGGCCTGCTTTGCTAGGAAGTCCGCTCTCTCGTTCCCCTCGAAGCCCGCATGAGCTTTTATCTTAAAAAGAGAGACGCGCTTGTTTTGGGCTCTGCATTGTCTGAGCGCTTCTCTGGACTCAACTGCGAGCGGGTGAGAGGACACCGGGTTTGTCATTGTCTGAAGAGCCGCCATTGAGTCGCTGAAAACCCCAAACGTGGACTGTTTGCTCTTTACTGCCTCTTTAACCGCTCTGCAAAGAGCTAGGAGTTCGGCCTGGTAGACGGTACAGTATGGGGAGAGGGTGAGTTTGAGGGCCTTGGTTTCGACGTCATTATTCCAAATGGATAGCGCGGCGCCAACCTTGCCCTCAACCTTGCTACCATCCGTGAAGATCCGCACATTAAAGTGCCTGCAGTCTTCGTACTGTTGTTCGTCTACCAGGTTTATGAATTCCAGTTGGTCGTGCTCTGCTGGATGGGGCATCTCGATGGTCGGGAACATCCTCTCTATCTCCCTGTCTCCTAATATTGAGCGGTTCGCCCCCTTCTTGGCCTCGTATAGCGAGGCCGCCTCACGGACTCGGAGGTCGAGAGGGAGTATGCCGGCCAGTATTAGTGCCGAGTTTAGGGAGACGGTGCGGTAGCCCTTGCAAAGTTTTTGGGCAAATCCACGTTGGATCACGTTCAATTGCTTTTTGACCCCGAGTTTGTTGACTGCCGGTGCCCATACGCTTGCGGCATACAATATTGTCGGCTCGACTGCGGCCATGTAGATGGTTTTTATAACCTCGGTGTTTAGACCCCAGCTGACTTTTGCGGTTCTGGAGAGGTGCTTGTAAATGGCCATCGCCTTTTTACATACATTTGTGATATGTGTGTTGAAGGTCAGCTGATGATCAATGGTCACTCCCAATATTTTTATGCTGTCAGACATTATTATCGCGACCCCTCCCATGCTCAGGCGCGGTACATCAAATTTCAGTCTCCGCGTGATCACCATCGCACACGTCTTGTGCGGTGCGAATTTTAACTTAGACTTGATGCCCCACGACCGAACACGTTCAAGGGTCGCGTTTGCCTGCAGGGATATTTCAAGCCCCGTTTCCCCGTCAAAAACCAACACAACATCGTCGGCGAAAGCCTGACAATAAATATTAGACCCGTCGAGCATTTTAAGGAGCGGATCAAGCAACAGGTTCCATAGGATGGGTCCACCAATGGAACCCTGGACGCATCCCTTGGACGTGGCTCGATCAACTTCCTCTCCGGCATACCTAACTACGACCGATCTGTCTCTCAGGTAACTATCAAACACCCGCCTCAAATTCACGGGACACTTTTCCTCTGCCAGTCGGATCCTTATAGCCGGCCACCAGGCGCTATCAAAAGCCCCCTCTATATCCAAGGACACAAGCGTGACTATTCTTTTCTGGTCCAGCTTACTGCGGACGTGTGTCATGAGGGTATAGAGGGCGTCTTCGGTGCTCCGCTGTGGCATGAAGCCATACTGGCGAGTACTAATTCCAGGCAAAAGGTGAAATTTGAGGCGGGCGACAAGCATTTTTTCATATACTTTGCCGAGCACCGGCAGGAGGCCAATCGGCCTGTAGGATTTAGGTACCGTGTACGAGTCTTTCCCCGGCTTCCTCAGAACGATCACGATCGCTCTCTTCCACTCTTTTGGAAAGTATTCCAGGGCCAGGCATTTATTTAATAGGGCCAGGAAGAAGACTGGGTCATTATTTATGACTCGCGTACAGATATCCGGCGAAAAGCCGTCAGCTCCCGGGGGGTTAGGTTAGGTTAGGTTAGGTTAGGTTAGGTTAGGTTAGGTTAGGTTAGGTTAGGTTAGGTTAGGTTAGGTTAGGTTAGGTTAGGTTAGGTTAGGTTAGGTTAGGTTAGGTTAGGTTAGGTTAGGTTAGGTTAGGTTAGGTTAGGTTAGGTTAGGTTAGGTTAGGTTAGGTTAGGTTAGGTTAGGTTAGGTTAGGTTAGGTTAGGTTAGGTTAGGTTAGGTTAGGTTAGGTTAGGTTAGGTTAGGTTAGGTTAGGTTAGGTTAGGTTAGGTTAGGTTAGGTTAGGTTAGGTTAGGTTAGGTTAGGTTAGGTTAGGTTAGGTTAGGTTAGGTTAGGTTAGGTTAGGTTAGGTTAGGTTAGGTTAGGTTAGGTTAGGTTAGGTTAGGTTAGGTTAGGTTAGGTTAGGTTAGGTTAGGTTAGGTTAGGTTAGGTTAGGTTAGGTTAGGTTAGGTTAGGTTAGGTTAGGTTAGGTTAGGTTAGGTTAGGTTAGGTTAGGTTAGGTTAGGTTAGGTTAGGTTAGGTTAGGTTAGGTTAGGTTAGGTTAGGTTAGGTTAGGTTAGGTTAGGTTAGGTTAGGTTAGGTTAGGTTAGGTTAGGTTAGGTTAGGTTAGGTTAGGTTAGGTTAGGTTAGGTTAGGTTAGGTTAGGTTAGGTTAGGTTAGGTTAGGTTAGGTTAGGTTAGGTTAGGTTAGGTTAGGTTAGGTTAGGTTAGGTTAGGTTAGGTTAGGTTAGGTTAGGTTAGGTTAGGTTAGGTTAGGTTAGGTTAGGTTAGGTTAGGTTAGGTTAGGTTAGGTTAGGTTAGGTTAGGTTAGGTTAGGTTAGGTTAGGTTAGGTTAGGTTAGGTTAGGTTAGGTTAGGTTAGGTTAGGTTAGGTTAGGTTAGGTTAGGTTAGGTTAGGTTAGGTTAGGTTAGGTTAGGTTAGGTTAGGTTAGGTTAGGTTAGGTTAGGTTAGGTTAGGTTAGGTTAGGTTAGGTTAGGTTAGGTTAGGTTAGGTTAGGTTAGGTTAGGTTAGGTTAGGTTAGGTTAGGTTAGGTTAGGTTAGGTTAGGTTAGGTTAGGTTAGGTTAGGTTAGGTTAGGTTAGGTTAGGTTAGGTTAGGTTAGGTTAGGTTAGGTTAGGTTAGGTTAGGTTAGGTTAGGTTAGGTTAGGTTAGGTTAGGTTAGGTTAGGTTAGGTTAGGTTAGGTTAGGTTAGGTTAGGTTAGGTTAGGTTAGGTTAGGTTAGGTTAGGTTAGGTTAGGTTAGGTTAGGTTAGGTTAGGTTAGGTTAGGTTAGGTTAGGTTAGGTTAGGTTAGGTTAGGTTAGGTTAGGTTAGGTTAGGTTAGGTTAGGTTAGGTTAGGTTAGGTTAGGTTAGGTTAGGTTAGGTTAGGTTAGGTTAGGTTAGGTTAGGTTAGGTTAGGTTAGGTTAGGTTAGGTTAGGTTAGGTTAGGTTAGGTTAGGTTAGGTTAGGTTAGGTTAGGTTAGGTTAGGTTAGGTTAGGTTAGGTTAGGTTAGGTTAGGTTAGGTTAGGTTAGGTTAGGTTAGGTTAGGTTAGGTTAGGTTAGGTTAGGTTAGGTTAGGTTAGGTTAGGTTAGGTTAGGTTAGGTTAGGTTAGGTTAGGTTAGGTTAGGTTAGGTTAGGTTAGGTTAGGTTAGGTTAGGTTAGGTTAGGTTAGGTTAGGTTAGGTTAGGTTAGGTTAGGTTAGGTTAGGTTAGGTTAGGTTAGGTTAGGTTAGGTTAGGTTAGGTTAGGTTAGGTTAGGTTAGGTTAGGTTAGGTTAGGTTAGGTTAGGTTAGGTTAGGTTAGGTTAGGTTAGGTTAGGTTAGGTTAGGTTAGGTTAGGTTAGGTTAGGTTAGGTTAGGTTAGGTTAGGTTAGGTTAGGTTAGGTTAGGTTAGGTTAGGTTAGGTTAGGTTAGGTTAGGTTAGGTTAGGTTAGGTTAGGTTAGGTTAGGTTAGGTTAGGTTAGGTTAGGTTAGGTTAGGTTAGGTTAGGTTAGGTTAGGTTAGGTTAGGTTAGGTTAGGTTAGGTTAGGTTAG
>CAUFVL010000001.1:0-20238 GCA_959347355.1 Napeogenes inachia | reverse complement strand
CTGCAGACGCTTGAGTGAATGGATTTAAAAATGCAATCGACGACTCGTTACATTGATTTACGCAGTCCACGATAAATGTTTATCTATCGTCAGTCCCAATTTTCTTACGTCATCAGAAAAAGGAATAACAGAATTATTATACATCACGTTAGCTGAGCTGCTGAAGATGTACTTTAATGTAATTGTAACTATCTATTGGCATAAATGGCTTTGCTATCAATGCCAAAAAGCGTCAGATGCTACGGAAATGCTACTAACTGTCCGACAATATGTCCTAGAGTCGATTGGCGACAGACGTCTACACAACTTGGTATTCAAGTAATGTATGCCTGTATAACGATAAATCTATACAAATGGTATATGTATGAATCTGTATGAGTTCAATCTGGTAAGAAGTTATATATAACTAATGCAAGCTATCTTTAGTTTTAATGTGATACAAATAAATTTCTTTATATCTTGTGTTAAATTAAAATTAAACTGCACTACACTAATTCATTACAAATTGTTATACTAATAAATAATAATAAAACAACGTTAGCTGAAACAAAACTTCTAAATCAATATGACAGCTACTTTTAAATAATATTTAGCAATATGCTACCCTTAATAAAAATTAATAAATGTAATTTAAAATATTAATTATTAATAAAATGTTTATACTTTCAATTATATTTTGGGGACTATAAAGTTAGCTAAAGCTGGCAACATTTTAATATCATAAACAAAAAGAAATGTCAAAGACTAATTAAAAGTTTGTAATTAGTTGTCAAGAGAATAATAATTTACTTGGACTACAAATTTGACAAATAATAAGAAATCGATAATATTAAAAATAAAAATACTTAATATCTACAGAAATGAAATTTCTATGTAACAAACAACAATGTTCACGATTACTACACATTGTATTGTATTAAATTTTATCACATTGCATGGTTTTTTTAAAGGTTAAAGTCGATCGGCAGCTAAAGCGAGTTGTATTCTATAAACAAACAACTAGTTTACTCTCATTTAAAATCCGATATTTCTATTTAGTGCGTACATACAAAAAAATCCTTTTTAATTTACTGTTAAGCGTATTTTAAATAGTGTAAATTTGTATAGAATGTATGAACTAGTAACTGTAAATTTGAAATATTTGGAACACAGACCAATCGTTATTATCTCTTAAGTGGTCTTAAGTGGTATGGTATGCATTTTTAATTGTTAATGGAATGTATCGCGCTGGTGCTGTGATTACTGTGAGAGTGCTCTTTAAACGTTTATAACTACGTTGGTGCAATCCCTTTTGACAGAGACTTATAAATTTTATTTAAGAAATCTTATTGCTTGTGTATTTTGGTATTATAACTGAGTTTATTTTCTAGTATACTTTTTATTGTTTTAGTATATATTATAATTTAACATATCATAAAACATCTAACCGTTAAAATATTTTTAATCGAAAATACAAAAACAGTCAACTTTAAGAGTCTAGGGCTAGAATTTCCATTTGAGTTGTAAGAGTTTTGGTTTGAAAATGGTATCATTTGAAAGGGGTTGGTCTCCCCTTTCTTTTAATACTATTCCCAGCCTGCGAAAATGCGTAGTTTCTTTTTTATATGTTTTTTTGTGTGAAATAAACTTACCGTGTTTTCACCAATATTAGCACAAAAACACAATGTTTAACACAAGAACACTTCACATCTGTGCAATATGTTTATCAATTATTTATATGATATTATCAATTTTTCATTTTAATTTAACAAGAAAAACACAATTCGTAACAACTTTGTTGTTTTAGATTCCCTAATGTTAAATGGCGGCAACTTGACATATGACGTTTGTGATTTAAAATGCTTTTTGAAATAATTATTATTAATATTACTGTTTTTGTCAAAACTGACTCTGTTAACCCCGACTCCACGTAGTCTTGTCTGCCCTACCCCTAGAGTGTTTTTGTAAATCCGGAGGCGCGGAAGGTGGGCAGCCCCCACCCGCCGTTACACTGAGTTGAAACCCAATCGAGCCGTAGCTACTGAGGCTGGTCGCCGAAGGCGACCAACAAGCCGAAGTGGCGAAGGCGAGCTTGGGTTTCAGTTCAGTGTTACGCAAGGGTGAAGGGGCTGGCCATCCTGAAGCGCCGGAGACGTCACAGAAGTCTTAATTACTTACATTTTAGGTTAGTTTTTACGAAACTTCAAATCGAAATATCTCCAAAACTAAACATTTTCTCACAATAAAAATGGTGTCAGGGGATAGGGCTTCGACCCCTCTTTTCTCCCTCTCCCCCTCTCCCTTCTATTCTTACAACTCAATTGGAAAGAGTTACCGAGTCTAGTATTGTTATATGTTTGTTATACAACAATTATATAAAAGCGTCCCGCGGTATAAATGACTTGCTTACAGCCGACTTCCCACAGCTCATGCCAAAGCAATCTAATGGGGCCCTATACGTGTCGAATCGTAACCAACCCCACTCCCCTGAACGGACGGAAAATCGTAGTGGATTCCTAGAAGTTACGTATGTCTATGAATGGGTTTTACTAAGTTCAGACAATTATTCCGTGTATTTGTTTCGTTTATTTTCTACATATGACAGCTATATTTAGTCTTTATTGTACATGGTGTAAGCAAAATAATGAAAACTATTTTAATATGAACCCAACACGACAAAATATTTGACATTCACAAAAATGATATGTTTGTTTGTAAAGTCAGTCTTAAAATCATTGATGCATAAAACTTCTCATTTGATTGTAAATATCTTTAAAAAAAATCTCATATATTGAACATATATATTGAAAATAGACATTTTACTGTATTGGAAACTTAACAGTTTACTTTTTGATAAAAAAACATACAAATGTATTTTTAGAAAGCCTCATTTTGTATGGGATCAGGGGTTTTCATATAATTCCTTATTTTATTTCTTGTATAGATAAGCTTAAATTAATTACGATGTATATTTTATATAAACCTTAAAAAATATCCAACGTTATAGTCATAACTTTGTCTTATCATTAAATTGCATATTTTTCATAACCCTTATCTAGAAACATAACGGTAGGTGGACAGAGAACCCTTCTGATGGCAAGTGGTATCATGAATATTTATGATATTAGGGATGAGGTGTCGGTCAGTGGGTTCAAAATATTCATATAATATGAAGTGACTATTTAGTTACGAAATACATCCTTATAAAAGAACTTAACTTATGATAAGGATATTTTTCTGCTAGACTTCTGCTCTTATCATCATATTAACTTAATAAAGGTTTAATAAAAGCAGCACCGGCGAAGGTTCTAGAACTTTTAGTAATATAATTAAAAACAAAATAAACAATGTAATATGTCTATCGGATTTTTACACAATAGCTCTTTGTTCGAGCAAACAGCTTGTTGTCAGTTTTGTGGGCATTTTATTCATAGCATGATATTCATTTATTTTTCTTGAATATAAGTATTTTTTTATAATTAGTACATAATAATGAATCATATTAATATTCCAAACAAAATATAGTCATATTTAAGAAATAGCTAATCTAATATTTAAAGAATCTATTACAATCTTCATTAGTATAGTAGAAAAAATCAAAGATGTATATATCAGTTTTCGTTTAATAATATATGATAACGAATTGAATCCTTATTAGAAAAAAGAACAAACAGAAACAAACTTAGACATTCTGACTAAAATTATGGATAAAATAACTTGGCTTAACATTTTCATGTTCTATTACGAATAATCAAGACAATTTTATAAAAAAAAAACATAAGTTATTACTAATCTGGCTTCATTGGAGTTACAGTTTTTTGTTATATATAAATTTCTCGCATAGATTGCATTATAATTAAATTATTTGTCACTTACTACCTGAATCCAAGATAAGCATTTTTGTATTATTTATTCCATGTTGACATCCGGAATCCATCTAGAGTCAAGCAACCTCCTTTTCCTGCGTTTTGGGTCAAGTCCTTCCCCCCCTTCTCACTTCCGGTTTCAATGCTGCCAACTTGATTAGTATTTTGGTGGGAATATTGTACAACCTTAGAGAGACTACTATTTTTGATTTTCATTATAGCATCGTCTTTCGAAGCGAATAGTGGTCTAGTCTTAAAATCATAATAATTGTCAGAATAATACTAAAAAGTGAAGTGATACTATAGATACCTCCCTTCAAAAGTAAAATATTATTAAAAAAGTATGGAGTGTGACAAAAGTAGTGAAACATCGCAAACAAGAAAACGTGGTCCGAGTTCATCGAGTTCTGAGGGAAACGAAAATTCATCACGGGAATCTAGCCCGGAAAGACACAGTAAGGTACACAAGCGTTCCCGGCAAACCGTAAGTAATATGCAATTTCAATTTCTTGCTCAGCAAGTGGCTTATTTAACTACCCTCATAACTCAAAACAAAAATAATGAGATTATGTCATCAGCATCTGTTACAGAAAATAAGCGTCATAATGCTACGGATACTGTTTTAACGGAGGAATTGACCTTACGTCCACCCCCGATGGTGTCTAATAGTGATAATAATAGGCCACAGTTACAATTATCTGAATTATCAACAAATATAAAGGAACCGGCGTATGTTAAGGCTTCAGAATTACATTTGTCGAAATTAATTAAAATACAGAGATTTAATTGTAGCGATTGGAATGCCTTACGTTTTTATGAACATCAAAAAAAGTACGTAGCTACCCCTGGATTTATAGAACTAGGGATTAATGATGAGCTTAGACGACTTGGATCTTCAGCTTCATCTGAAGAGCCCCGTTTATATCTTTTAGAACGTACTTTTGCCGCCCTGTCGAACGCTTTGATTTCTCAAAAAGAGGAATTAAAGGCTTCGTTACAACAAATAGTTGATTGGTCTAGTGATAATAATTGTACATTAACACCAGGAAGCTTATTTGAAAAAATTGAAACTTCTTTCAATAAAGAATCTTCTTATTCTAAAGTCACTGACGATATTCTCCAAATTGTTTGTGGTAGGAGGGCCGACTGTGTACAATCTCGACGAGAGATTTTATTAAAACAAATTCCAGAACAATTCCATTGCGGTGCTTTACAGAAAATACCTCCATCTTCTGATTTTTTATTTGATGAACATTTATTATCTACTTATTTACAAAAAATTGGGGGGGCAGAAAAACTAACAATAAACTCACAGGCACCATCCCACCGTTCATCTTTAATGAATCCTAGGCCATCTACCTCTTATGGATCAAACTTTAAGTCTGGCTTAAACAGACAAGGTAATGAAAAGTTTTTTCGATCGAACAACACCAGCATTAAAGGTAAAGGAAGAGGAAAGACATCTACTGGGAAATCAAATTACAACAGAAATCGGACTGCAAATAACGAACAAAAAGGTAAAAAATCTACATATAACTCCTCAAATACAAATAATAAACAGTGATTCTCTCATATTTAAAGGTGGCTGTCTTAAGCAATATTTACAGATTTGGAGCAACTTAGGAGCTCCAAACTACATATGTAAAATTATAGATGGAGTTCGTATATCGTTTATAATGAAGCCACCTTTAATAATGCCATATGATTCTGTAATTAAGTCATTTCAAACCAAAAATAGCCTACAGATGTCACAGCAAATACAGAATATGCTGGATATTAATATATTGGAGAAAGCAGATTTAACACCCAGTTTCCTGTCAACAATTTTTCTGATTCCGAAAGCCGATGGGACTCTTCGTCCCATATTTAATTTAAAACAACTAAACCAATTCATCAGTATAAAATCTTTTCAGATGTTTCATCATTTTCGAGTGCCCGAATTTCTACAGAACAAGGATTGGTTAGTAAAACTGGATTTGAGCCAAGCATATTTTCATTTGAATATGGCGGCCGAGCATCGACGATTTCTGAGACTCAGCTACAACGGGGAACTGCTGCAGATGACTTGACTACCCTTTGGCCTATCATCAGCACCTCGAATTTTTGCTACTCTCACAAACTGGATAGCAGAGTTTCTACGCCACCACAACATCAGGTGCGTTGTATACCTAGACGATTTTTTACTGGCAAACCAGTGTGCCCAAGCTTTAAGCGATCAAGTGGTATTTGTCGTCAATTTGCTTCAACAATTGGGGTGGACGATAAATTTTGCCAAATCTGTGTTGGTTCCGACTCAGCGCCTAGAATATCTGGGCGTGACATGGGACACAAAACTCAACATGAAGTCCTTGTCAGAACCGAAGTGCCTAACGCTACGCATGGCACTTCAACAACAGATATCCAAAGGCAGTTGGTCTCTCAAACAGGCCCAATCCATACTAGGGCGACTCAACTTTGCCTCATTCGTGGTTCGCAGAGGGAGACTGCACTGTCGGACCATGCAATATTACAGCCGACAGCTCCCGACATCTCATCCATATCACGAAAAAGAACTACCAGATCCAGTGATACACGAATTGAGATGGTGGCTGACAGCAGCTTCAGGAACCCTACCGATTCACATGGGTTCGGTAACTCATCACCTCACGACAGATGCCTCCGACATCGGTTGGGGAGCCCAAATAGGAGAGACAAAGATATCGGGTCACTGGACTACAGAACAAAGAACATGGCATGTCAATCACAAAGAATTGTATGCAGTCCTAGAAGCCATTATTCACGAACAGAATCGGTTATCCAATGCAAATATACTCCTGTTGACGGACAATCGCACTGTGGTATCCTATATAAACAAGGAAGGGGGAACCAGGTCAAAAATTCTTTTGAACTTGACGCGACAGATATTACAGTTCATGGATCTCCAAGACATTCATCTGATGGCTCAGTATTTTCCAGGCCGTTACAAGTGCGAAGTCGATGCTCTGTCCAGAATGAAACCATGTCCAGAGTGGCATCTCCAACCACAGGCCACCAGGAACATTTTCACGAAATGGGGCACACCGCAGATAGATCTGTTTGCTTCAAAGTCGGCTCATGTTGTACCCAGGTACGTGACATTGGATTTGTCGGATCAGGACGCTGTTCATTACAACGCATTCTGCCATCCGTGGGACTACGATCTAGCCTGGATATTCCCACCACCAAATCTCATTCCTCGGGTACTATCCCATTTGAATATGGCAAAAGGTCGATTCATCCTCATAGCGCCCAGATGGCAGAAAGTCTTTTGTACTGCAGACCTACAGCATCGTGCTCTGGAAGCACCTTATCAAGTCCCGAACCTTCCACGAGTGCTGATAGATACAGTAACGGGAGTTCACCCACCAAAAGTTCAAGACATTCATTTAGAAGCTTGGCTGATTTTGGGTGGACAGATATAATTAAGGATTGGAACAATGAAGAAAAGTCTTTATTATTTTCTAGCTGGCGAATTTCGTCATTAAAGACCTACCGATCAGCCTGGACAAGATGGAATTTATGGTGCACAAAAAACGCAATTGAATACAGAACACCGAAGGCAACAGACGTCGCTCGTTATTTAGCTTATTTGCATAATGAAGAGGGTTTGGCATACAAAACAATACTTGTACATAAATCTGTAATCTCAACCTTTACTAATATTTTCACAAAAATTGATTTATCATCAGATTTTTTTGTTAGGCATATGCTCAAAGCCATTTCAGTAGCCAAGGAGAAAACTGCTGCTCCACCTATTTGGAATCCGAATATTGTTATTCAATATTTGAATAATTATTCTCCGGACGAAAATAATCTATATCAAGTATCAAGACGTACCGCAATCTTACTTCTATTGTCCTCTGGACGTAGGGTTCATGACCTTACCTTATTAACGATAGAAAGGGAACAGTATATCGACCAAGACAATAAGATAATTCTTTGGCCAAGATTCGGATCCAAGACGGATAATGCAAATTACAGACAGTCTGGATGGGAACTAATGCAAAATCCTAATAGATTATTAGATTGTGTCTACTGGATTCGCCGTTTGGTACATGTATCTAGGGCGCGTCGTGACAGTTTACCTAGATTAAAGGATTTATTTATAACAGCAAGAGGAGTTCCTAAAGCCGCATCAAGAACGGTAATAGCCGGTTGGATCAAATCAATACTAAAAGAAGCCGGAATCGAAGCCTCTCCGGGATCTGTAAGATCTGCCGTAGCATCTCTGAACTGGATTGAGTGTTTTCCCATTGACAAGATCCTAGAAACTGGAAATTGGAAGCAAGAACATACTTTTACGAGATACTATAAAAAAGTTATTTTAAATCAATCAAATTCAAATGTTACATTATCAAACTATTTTAATTCGGTGCGATAATTTATATATAACAAATTACATATGTAATAAATTGATTAGTGTTTATTAGATTGTAATATTAATAGAAAAATATTTAATTACATTATACACATTATAGCATCGTCATATTATTTATAACCAGGAGATAACAAACACCTCACTCAAGATGGATTCCGGATGTCAACATGGAATAAATAATAGAGAGTTTTAACTTACAATAAAACTTACCTATTATTTTTCCTTAAGACATCCGGAATCCAGGTAAATTCTACCTGGTTTCATCTCGAGTAAATAATGAAAATCAAAAATAGTAGTCTCTCTAAGGTTGTACAATATTCCCACCAAAATACTAATCAAGTTGGCAGCATTGAAACCGGAAGTGAGAAGGGGGGGAAGGACTTGACCCAAAACGCAGGAAAAGGAGGTTGCTTGACTCTAGATGGATTCCGGATGTCTTAAGGAAAAATAATAGGTAAGTTTTATTGTAAGTTAAAACTCTCTATTCTTGATCCTAAATTTCAGCTACTATTTTAAAACAAATAACCAATGAGAGAAAGAGTGAAAGAGAGAGAAGAGTGTTAGAAATAGTTATTATTTTTAAGAATGGGGGTGGGGGATGAAAATTACTAAATAGTTTCATTAGCTCTAATGTCTTAGTTCCACTCTCTTAATAAACTTACAATTTACATCTTATCAATTAATTAGAATTGATATCCTTACATATTATTTATTACAAATTTAATAGAAACATACAATATTAATATTATTGTATGTTATTTTATATGAATATACTCACGTGAATTCATCAAATTGTTCCGATTGAAAACATTTGTTAAGTTAAATTGGTTTGCAAAATATATATCGTATTACGCGAACCAAACATAAATTAGCTATAACATAACATATTGCTTTTGAAACAAACATATTCCACCGAACTCTCAGCCTGACACGTTCCTTCGATCTCGCAGAAACAACCGCTGCGTCACTATGCTTGATGAATTCTTCGCTTGCGCTACGATTTACTAGTGATAAATCGTTACCAGTAATATATAATCATAATCTCTAATAATAGAATCCTTTCATTTTATAATATAATATCAGGACAAATTACACACATTGATCTAACCCCTAAGTAAGCAAATTATTTGCTTGTGTTAAGGGTGTTAGACAACGATACAAATACATAGAAATACACATATAAATACTGAAAATATATTTAATAAACGACCAAACCCAGACACAGACATCTATGCTCATCACACAAATGCCTGTGTCCGCCGGGATTCGAACCCGAGCCCCATTGCGCCGTGACACGTTAGGCGTCTGCGCTAACCACTCGACCAACGGGGCGGACCAACGGGGCGGACCAACGGGGACCAACCATTGTAAAGCTATGTATGAAAAAATACTATAAACTTATTCCTTCTTATTTTTTGCCATCATTGCAGCTACGGTTACGACTACGACTATATTAGAGCTACGGCTGTGACTTTACGATAGCTACGGCTACGGATTGTAAATTACCTGCTTGACTAAAGTAATTTTCGTCACGATGATTCTTTATGCCGACAAAGGATACATTGGGCGTTTGAGTTGATTGCCTGATATTGTTAAATAAACAAAGAATTATACTATCATCCACTTATTTTAGTAATGTGACTTTTATTAGACCGAACATATTAAATCTTAAATAATAGATTGGTCTGTCTTGAATTTATTTAATTAAGCTAATAATAATGATTATTATATTCCCTTTGATATAAATTAAAGTAATTAAAGGAACATTTTAAATATTAGTTAAAGTTGCAAATGGCAATGAAGTTTATAAGTACTTATTTATTGTTAATATATCATAAATATTAATAATATGTAACTATATTCGTATATTGCTTCTTTTTTTTATAAGCAATATACGAATATAGTTAAATAAACATAGCTTAAATGCGCCGTGCAGAAAACTGTGATGCTGGGATATAATATTGATTTTCAATTAATTAATAGCACTACCTATGTCATAGGAATTACTTCAAACTTGTCTCTTACTGTAGACACAGTTTGTTGCATGTGTGTAGTTCTCTATTAGTTTAGCGACTCGTAATACCTATCAATGTTTATGTAGAAACTATATCAAAATCATATATTAATTTAATATTTTCATTTTTTTTTTATTTAAACCGACGTTTCACAAAAAAATACTAAAATGTAACTAATAGAACAAAACGTTAGTATAAGTTAAATGTTAAATAGACGATCAGGTGACGTTTAAATTAAATTAAAACAAAAAAAATATGGTTGCCTGTAAAGTCGGTTTTACGGGCGAAGATTTACGTGACCACGTCTTTTTCTCGGTAGAATATTTATTGATATGAATATTATTAAATTGCACAATATTTTAATAATTTGAGTGATTTTGTTGAGGATAGGACGATGAAGACGTTGTCACGTAAAATCATTTTATATATTATTTATTTTATATTATATTATTGATGTTATTATTTTTTACAAAATTTATTTACAGACTTTTTCGATACATCAATTAGTTGCGGAGATATCGATCATTGAAGTTATTGTTTGCTACCAGTATTTTATATATATATTTTTTTCAGTTATAAAAAAATGCTATTTCCAATTGTGTCTACCAAGTATGGTCACATGTACTGGCCTACATATTAAATAATAATAAGTACAGATAATGTTATTTGACGTCACTTCTGATTTTATATATTTTAATATTTTTAATTTTAAAGAATTAATTTGAAAATCAAAACACTTATTCAGATCGAAGGTTCAAATTTTTGCTAAATAAATTTGAAATTAATTAAAATTTGTAATTGTAAATAATGAAGTTGAAAATTAAAACATTTATTTAAATTAGATGTTAAAATTCTTGCTCAACACATTTTAAATCAAGTTTTCTTATATCTGCCACTTTTTCTTAATATTTGTAATTTTAAAGAATCAATTTGAAAATCAAAACATTGCTCGGCGGACCGATCATGTTTGAGTGGGAGAGAGACGCAAGGCATTCTATGTGTGTGTGACTCATCGTTACGTTACCGGGCGTTACACTTTTTCATAAGGACTCCCAGCTTAACCTAATTTAAGACGTTGTCACGTCAAAAAAAAACTTTTGTTTCTTTGAATTTATAGAATAAGATTTTTATGTCGATAAAAGGTCACTTGTAGTACTTTAAAAAAGCACACTACGTTAATACTAACGACACTTTTGAATGCAAAAGCGAAACAAGTTGTTTTGGTAACTATGGGTAACATTCTGTTTCAGTTCTCAGTTCAGTTGGGCAAAATTTGAAATGATCCGAATAAAATTGAGTTACAGTATGTTTTTTTATTGGAATATCGACCTTAAATATAATTTAAATAAAGTAAACTTATTAGTAAGT
This sequence comes from Napeogenes inachia, assembly GCA_959347355.1. Lineage (NCBI taxonomy): Eukaryota > Metazoa > Arthropoda > Insecta > Lepidoptera > Nymphalidae > Napeogenes > Napeogenes inachia. The sequence continues at coordinate 8,614 of CAUFVL010000001.1, read as the reverse complement.
GATGTTTATAATTTTAAAAATTATAAACATCACTTACTAGAAATTACATCGTTTAAAAGCCTCGTGTATATTCATGTATACGTCTTTTTAGACGTAAACGCGTTACATATTTATTAATGTTATAGTTAAGAATGATCGCGAATAATATTGTTTAATACCTTAGGATATTTATTTAAGAATAAAAACGAAAAATAAAATAAATTATTGTTTTGGTTGTGTTTTCGTTATCTAAGGACTAATTTGTATTGAAAGCATTGTTCATAGCAAATTGCAATCACATCCAAGAGCTTTAGCATAAAGCAACAACTTTGGAACATAACATAATTAAATTACACTGCCCGGTTTATATTAAAGCTAAAGCGCTTAAAGGCAAGCATTAGGGTACGTGTACCAGCACGTGCGATAATCATTACAGAGGTAGTTGACTAAATAGTCCTGTCTAAAGACATGACTTTTTGGGATGAACCTAAAGTACTCGCAAGTTAAAATAATGTTTACTTAAAATATTGATTTTATAATATATTTAACAAAAGTGTAGTAATAATAATAAAAGTTAAATGTTATAAAAGTTTAACCTCGTCATCTTACTCGTACAACTCCTATTTATTAGAACTCAAAAATACTAGTTCACAATTGAAATTCCCGATCCATAACGAAGGTAATAATTTTAGTTAGCTCGCTAGTCAAACAATTACCAATAAAATGTTTCACTTTATAATATGCATACCATAAACATATAGGTAGGTACTTTGACCATAAATACTGTTACAATTAAAAAATATATATTACATTTCAATTTGGAGTTTGTCATTTTTATACGATTGTTCATTGTGTTTTCTCATTTTGGCGCCAAAACATTGTACAATATTTTGCGATATTAAAATGGAGTGGGGTAATAAAGAGAACAGATTCGCTGTGATTGTATTACACAAAGTAGGTATAAATGCAATTTTTTAAAACTCTCCATACACTTGGTATTAGTCAAATGTTTGTGTATGTGTATTCTAATAGCCCGTAATAGGTACAATGAGACTTTCTCTGTTTCGGACAGAAAAAGATATGGCCGTCCACTTAGTGTTTGTACGAAAAAGGTGGTCAAAACAGTAAGTGAAAGAATTCGTATAAATGCTGTCCGAAAGCAAAAGATTTTATCTCGAGAAATGAAGAGAGAGATGACTTAGGACTTGCAGCCTATAAGAGAACGCACTGGTCATTTCTTAACTGATAAATTAAAGATGAATAGGGTGGTAAAATCGAAACAACTACTGAAGCGGTAAGCTAAAGGGAGGTCAGAAAAATTTGGTTTATGGATGAGAAAATGTTTACAATTGAGTAACATTTTAACAAACAAAATAACCGTATTTATGCTCAAAGCTCTAAGGAAGCTTCCCAATCAATCGATAGAGTGCAACGAGGGCATTATCCGACTTCAGTGATGGTTTGGTGGGATTTTAGCTATGAAGGAGTGATTGAGCCAATGGACACCACTTCGTATAACCTTTTTATATTTTTTGTTGTTTTATATTTGTGTATTAAACTAATACACTGTAAAAGTGTTATTTGCAATTAAAAGTATTTTTTTTCATGTTTCGATTTATTAACATCACTTCGGTAGGGTATATTGTATCCCATAATTGTATATAGTAAAAACAAGTTAATAACTCCTCAGTAAATACGGTATGTGTATTTTCAATTATATGAAGATAATATATACTACGGCAACATTTCTAAAATATTAGCGATATTACTCACTTTCGGAAATATGATATGTTTGAAAATGGAAGAAAACAAGATTTATTAGCGTACACGTGTGTGAACAGGATAACAAAGAAAAAATTGTTTGCTTGAACACATATGAAATAAAAGTATATAATGTTTAATTAATTATTTGGCAATGAAAATGATGGATAAACTAATTAGACAAATGTATCAGTCTATCAGTGTATCAAGAGGATTATATTAAGAGACTATTACAGAAGTCCTCTACCTGCCATAAAACATTTTAGGTTTATTATTTATTGTCTCCAATCCATTTAAAAAATTACATTTAAATCATTATTTTATTATATTCACACAAATTGTATCATAACAAAATGGAAATTATAGAAATGGTGTGGGAATAGCTTATTGTTTGAGACAAAATTTTATTGTGAATAAAATTTGCTCACATTTAATCAAGTCTAATAGAAATAGGTACTTAAACAATTAAAAATTTTGTATGTGTAGGTTCATTTTGTACAATCCAGAAACCAGTAACATAACTTTAAAAACCAAAAAAAAATATTGTGTGTGTCAGCTCCGACGCACGACTGGAGTTTACTCCTTAAGTATAATTGTCTAAACAGACGGAAAAAAAAATAAAAAAAGATTGATACCTTATAAAATATTATCTACACCCCTTTCTGCCATAGTTTATTTCGAAATACTTGCATTTCACTTTAGCCAAATATAATGATAAAGATTATAACTTCACAATAACAATGTTAATTATTGATAAATATAACAAAAACAGCAACATAAGTAAATTGATACTGATAGAAATAAACAAGCTCAATAACATATAGATATAGTCGCTTTGCAGCATATGCATTACTCTATACACACATTTAATGTTTTCATTGATTTTATCAACATTCATGAGCATATTCGCTTTTATTAATACGATGAATATGTATGGTTCTGACTATGTTGTTAAGGCATCTTTTAATATTGATATTTTTTTATCAGTAATCATTAGCATATTAGCTAATATTAAAAATTTAATAACATAAAAATTAAAAATGTATCGTTTCTTACATGGAAATATAAGTCTTTACTTACATTACAAATAATAAATATATTAGGTTTTAATTAATTATTTTCATTATTATTTTTTGTATTATGTTAAATTGCTTAGTAGTTCTTTATTATTTATTTCATATTGGAGTTTGTTCCCTTAGAATCAATTTACAAATAAGACAGTTTAAATGAAAAAAAAACGTGCGACACTTGTTGTCTGCCGCGGTGAAGCTATTGCATAGCGTTATTATCAACTATTGCAATTATAATTATTTATGTAGTATTTTTTTTTATTGATGTCAATTCAAGTTTTTAAGCTATTGCATAGCTTCTATCGCGGGCCTTGAGTATGGAGACCGAATCCAAAAATTCCATAACGAAAATAACCTAACACACTAATTTAAAAATAGCATAAGCGCCAAGTTGATAATATGTATTATGATCTTTATTGAATAATAATTAATGTTTATTTTAAAATAAATGTTTTACTGGTACAAATGAATTTCTTTCAAAAAGCCTTTTCATTTTAATGACTTTCTGTTATGGTTTTACAAAAGTCCAGAGTACAAGAATTTAACAATCGTAATTGAACTTTATTTAACTTATTTAACTGATTATATTTTAAATAGGAATAGAATAATTTCATAATATATAATCATGTCATAATAGGAATAGGTCTATAAAATATCGATGTATCGATATATAATTATTATTACTTAGAAATATCGATATTTATTACAAATTCATTATCATCATCATTTCTCTTATCGTAGCGGTAAAAGCTAATTCATTCACACTAAATCATTCAATATCTAGTTTTATAGAAATAGAACATTGCCAAAATATATATTCTTTTATCATTTTTACCATTTTATGGTATGTATTTTAAAAAAAGTTGATACAAGAAGTGTTTCATCGAATTTATGCGGGAAAAATATAAAAGCAGCGGTAATACAACTAATTTAGCAACTCACTTAAAAAATAAATACCATCTTGCATGTCTAACATGACTTGCAATAATTATTTTAAATAAAGCCAATATGTCGAAATAACGATAATATTTTGAAATTCCAAACCCCAATATTGATGTATTTGAAAATGTCGATATATCAAGCTTTACAGCGGTAATCTCCGAGTGCCACACTTATTTTTTTTGCGTTTATATTAATTGAAGTTGGATGTTGTGACCGATAAGAAAACAATTTTTTCTGTTATTAAAAAAAATACTATTTGAAGTTGTCATTCCTATGTACTGTCATAAAAAGGTTAAGATTATCATTAGCTAAAAATATTTTCAACCTTAAATCTCACGAATAAGTTTAATTACGTTTGTTAAACTATTAAGCAATAAAGTATATAATACAAGTATCAACAAGGCGCTTAAGCTATTTTTAAATGATATGTACGCAATACTCGGCCGAGCTACATAGTAGGCGGAGTGGGGGTTTTAGGTTTTTTTGTTACGAAATTTCTTGATTCGGTCGCTGCACTCCAATCCCACGATATAAGCTATGCAATAACTTAAAAATATTTGAAATAAATATCGACCACGATACCTGAATAGTACAATATCAAAGTATCGATATATCGTACAAAAATGTATTAGTAATAAATATCGATATTTCTTAGTAATAATATCGATATTTCCATACATATTTTATCAACAGTCCTATTTAAAATGAGAAGGTTAACTGCTTTGTAATATCATAAAAAGGTTCATAATGTCGGCTAAAACTATTTTCAATCTTAATTCTGTGAATAAAGAACAATTACGATTGTTAAGTACTTGCACTTAGGGTCTTTTGTAACACAATAACAGCAAGTTATTAAAATTAAAGGCCTTGATGAAAAAAGTATATTTGTACAAGTATTATGCAGGATTACGCATGCGCAGTAACGCTGATACAACCTATGCCCCCTAGAGGCGAGTTGGTAAACTAAAGAGACAAGCGTGATATTTCAAATCATTAAAAGTTCTGCTATTCATCGATAGATGGCAAAACTAGTTGCGCACGATAGGTTGCGCACCAAAAACGTAACGAGGTCATCGTTCAGTGGATTTTACTCCTCATATTTTTCTCATACCGGGCGCCTTATATACAAAAATCGATTCTTAAGGAGTAAACTCCAAAAAGTATATTTGTACAAGTATTATGCAGGATTACGCATGCGCAGTAACGCTGATACAACCTATGCCCCCTAGAGGCGAGTTGGTGAACTAAAGAGACAAGCGTGATATTTCAAATCATTAAAAGTTCTGCTATTCATCGATAGATAGCAAAACTAGTTGCGCACGATAGGTTGCGCACCAAAAACGTAACGAGGTCATCGTTCAGTGGATTTTACTCCTCATATTTTTCTCATACCGGGCGCCTTATATACAAAAATCGATTCTTAAGGAGTAAACTCCAAAAAAATTTAAATTAAAAAACCCCCGATACAAGAATACCTCTAAAAAGAATAAGAATGATAATACTATGTACTTAACGAATTTGTTGCGTCGGGGGGCCGTTTAATAAAGGAAGAAATTAAAGTGCAATTGTTAACATTAACAAGGCAAATAAAGAAATTACGATATCGAATCGTAATACGAGGTCAAAAAGTTCGCGGAATGAGGGGTATGGAGGGGGAAAAGGCAACTTTTTACTACCTGCACTAGTTGTGACACTCATTAAGAGTATAAATACTAAGTTTCAAAACAATTAGGTCATAATTCACTGAGCTACACGTCAATCAACAAGTCAATCCGGAAGAATTTTTGCAAGCAGCGGCGAGTTGAGTGTTGTCGCGAGTTTTTGGCGCTCTGTGGTGATCAAAAGGATGAAGTTTTGAACCGAATTGTGATTGGCGATGAAACTTGGGTTCATCATTATGAGCCTGAGTCTAAACAAGACTCCATGCAGTGGCACAAAAAAGGCACACCACCCCCGAAGAAATTTAAAGTGTCTCCGTCGGCTGGAAAAATCATGGCTTCTGTTTTCTGGGATTCAGAAGGAATCCTCCTTATTGATTATAAGGAAAAGAGTGTTTCTATAACTGGGAAGTACTACGCTACATTATTAGAACGTCTGCGAGTTGCTATGAGGGAGAAAAGACGGGGAAAATTGACCCAAGGTGTGCTCCTTTTGCACCTGTGCACAAGGCGCAAGTTGCGATGGCTGCTGTTCAAAGAATGGGCTTCGAAATCTTAGAACATCCTCCCTATAGCCCAGATCTAGCTCCTAGTGATTTTTATTTGTTCCCATAAATTAAAAAAGAGCTTTGAGGGAAGAAATTTTCCAGTGATGAAGAAGTGAAGAGCGCTATTTCGGCCTATTTTGACGACAAAGAGAAATCATTTTTTTTCGATGGTATTAATAAATTAATTGATAAGTCTAATAAATTTATTAGAGTTAAGGGGAAATACATTGAAAAGTAAAAATAATTTTGTGTTTTATTTCTTACTTTTTACCCTCCATTCCGCGAACTTAACTTCGTAAAATATACACTATCAACGTACTTACACCGGTCCCCCGACGCAACGACCTTAAATAAGTACATAATCATATTATTTTTATTCTATTTAGAGGTCTTTTTGTATCGGGGGTTTATTTAATTTTTAGTTAAATCTACGTTCCGAGCCTCGATTCCTGGTAATCAAAAATAGTCCTATAACGAGACTTCAAACTGTTATGATCATAAATGTAAATAACAATGTTTGATTTTTTATATACTCTTTAAAAAGTATTGCCCATAAATCCTGTTCTATTTCCATTCCTCTGAAAGTTTTCTAAAGCTGGTGGTTTAGGAATATATTAGGTAGTTTTGAACAGCCGCTGCTTCTTAAGCCATTTAAAATTGTATAATTCATAATTATTGCACAATGTTCAGCCTTTAGTTTTAAATGAATCGGGGGAAAAATTAAATGTAAAAAGAATTTGTAATACAATAATTGAAGGTATTTATCACGACTTCCAACACGATTATGATTTACAATTTAACAAACCGGATAAATCCCTAATATCAAGTATAATATATTTAGGAAAACGTAGGACTGTGTCTTTTAAGCTGTTAAGGATTTAAAAAACCAAAAACGGATTTTCACATTCATTTATTATTTACAATACTGATTTATAATACATGATACATAATAAAAGCGGCTTTAATCGAGTGAATAAGAAATATAGAGCATTTTATTCACAACATTCATTCTTATCTTGAAAATTATGCATTTATTTCAAAACAAAACTGCTCTTACGAATGTATTTCTTATATTTAAAATACTTAACTAAATTTAAATGTATGAAAATTAAATATAAAATATGAAAAAAAGGCTTTTATTTGTAAAAGTTTGATGTCTTTTAATTTATTAATTTAATTAAGATAATCTCTAGGTTGAATTGTTATCTTTTTCGTCAATAAAATCGTAATGTTAAAAAGTACTCATTTTTGTGTGGTAAAAAACACAAAAGTTTAATACAAACGTTTAGTAAACTATTATAATATTTAGTTTATTAAAAAGTTAGTATTTTAGTTATTTACTTATATATTTTTTATTGATATAATAGAAATTGTTGAATCGACCAACAATTATAGTTTTAGTCATTATAAATTAATCAACTAGAAAAGGCCATTTTAATTCTTAAGGTTATTTTAAGTACATTTCAACCATAGACTGTCATTAATTTATTATTTCCAGACTTCCAAAATTTCAAAGAATAGGGAAATGTAAAACAAAGTTTGAATTTTATTTTATAGAAAATTTTATAATTAAACTGTAAAAATGAAAGAAAGTCGCATTCTTAAAAGACAGGTTAACGAATCGAGTTTAATAAAACCGAAGACAAAGTGTTTTCTTTTCAAGAGTATTCCACAAATTTAATTTTACATTCCAACTCTTGACATCGATTTAAAATATTGTGGGAATTGTGCAAACTACTTACAAATATATTTTAATATTGAAACAAAAATAAAATAATAATATTAGTATAAATAATATTAATAATAATAATAATTTATTTACAAAAAAAATCAATAGGTACAACTAAAATATTAAAAACAATAGGGTACAAAAATAGTTACGAAACAAAAAGCAATATAAAATTACCTGCACTAAGAATAAACCTATATTGCAGGTAATTTATTTGTTTATATTAACCACATGTACACAATAAAATGTTTTGATTTGTAGTCACAGTCCCCGTACAATTAGAACAATTAACAAAATAATATTATTTTGTTTATTGTAATTATGTGTTATGTTATTTTAGATTAATTTACTAAAAACGATACTAGCTTAAATGTACAAAAAATAGAAAATAGTAATAATAATAAATCCAATTAAATAGAATCAGACCAAATTAAATTAAATTAAATTAAATTAAATTAAATTAAATTAAATTAAATTAAATTAAATTAAATTAAATTAAATTAAATTAAATTAAATTAAATTAAATTAAATTAAATTAAATTAAATTAAATTAAATTAAATTAAATTAAATTAAATTAAATTAAATTAAATTAAATTAAATTAAATTAAATTAAATTAAATTAAATTAAATTAAATTAAATTAAATTAAATTAAATTAAATTAAATTAAATTAAATTAAATTAAATTAAATTAAATTAAATTAAATTAAATTAAATTAAATTAAATTAAATTAAATTAAATTAAATTAAATTAAATTAAATTAAATTAAATTAAATTAAATTAAATTAAATTAAATTAAATTAAATTAAATTAAATTAAATTAAATTAAATTAAATTAAATTAAATTAAATTAAATTAAATTAAATTAAATTAAATTAAATTAAATTAAATTAAATTAAATTAAATTAAATTAAATTAAATTAAATT
>OY365793.1:29400000-29410000 GCA_959347355.1 Napeogenes inachia | reverse complement strand
CTAACCTAACCTAACCTAACCTAACCTAACCTAACCTAACCTAACCTAACCTAACCTAACCTAACCTAACCTAACCTAACCTAACCTAACCTAACCTAACCTAACCTAACCTAACCTAACCTAACCTAACCTAACCTAACCTAACCTAACCTAACCTAACCTAACCTAACCTAACCTAACCTAACCTAACCTAACCTAACCTAACCTAACCTAACCTAACCTAACCTAACCTAACCTAACCTAACCTAACCTAACCTAACCTAACCTAACCTAACCTAACCTAACCTAACCTAACCTAACCTAACCTAACCTAACCTAACCTAACCTAACCTAACCTAACCTAACCTAACCTAACCTAACCTAACCTAACCTAACCTAACCTAACCTAACCTAACCTAACCTAACCTAACCTAACCTAACCTAACCTAACCTAACCTAACCTAACCTAACCTAACCTAACCTAACCTAACCTAACCTAACCTAACCTAACCTAACCTAACCTAACCTAACCTAACCTAACCTAACCTAACCTAACCTAACCTAACCTAACCTAACCTAACCTAACCTAACCTAACCTAACCTAACCTAACCTAACCTAACCTAACCTAACCTAACCTAACCTAACCTAACCTAACCTAACCTAACCTAACCTAACCTAACCTAACCTAACCTAACCTAACCTAACCTAACCTAACCTAACCTAACCTAACCTAACCTAACCTAACCTAACCTAACCTAACCTAACCTAACCTAACCTAACCTAACCTAACCTAACCTAACCTAACCTAACCTAACCTAACCTAACCTAACCTAACCTAACCTAACCTAACCTAACCTAACCTAACCTAACCTAACCTAACCTAACCTAACCTAACCTAACCTAACCTAACCTAACCTAACCTAACCTAACCTAACCTAACCTAACCTAACCTAACCTAACCTAACCTAACCTAACCTAACCTAACCTAACCTAACCTAACCTAACCTAACCTAACCTAACCTAACCTAACCTAACCTAACCTAACCTAACCTAACCTAACCTAACCTAACCTAACCTAACCTAACCTAACCTAACCTAACCTAACCTAACCTAACCTAACCTAACCTAACCTAACCTAACCTAACCTAACCTAACCTAACCTAACCTAACCTAACCTAACCTAACCTAACCTAACCTAACCTAACCTAACCTAACCTAACCTAACCTAACCTAACCTAACCTAACCTAACCTAACCTAACCTAACCTAACCTAACCTAACCTAACCTAACCTAACCTAACCTAACCTAACCTAACCTAACCTAACCTAACCTAACCTAACCTAACCTAACCTAACCTAACCTAACCTAACCTAACCTAACCTAACCTAACCTAACCTAACCTAACCTAACCTAACCTAACCTAACCTAACCTAACCTAACCTAACCTAACCTAACCTAACCTAACCTAACCTAACCTAACCTAACCTAACCTAACCTAACCTAACCTAACCTAACCTAACCTAACCTAACCTAACCTAACCTAACCTAACCTAACCTAACCTAACCTAACCTAACCTAACCTAACCTAACCTAACCTAACCTAACCTAACCTAACCTAACCTAACCTAACCTAACCTAACCTAACCTAACCTAACCTAACCTAACCTAACCTAACCTAACCTAACCTAACCTAACCTAACCTAACCTAACCTAACCTAACCTAACCTAACCTAACCTAACCTAACCTAACCTAACCTAACCTAACCTAACCTAACCTAACCTAACCTAACCTAACCTAACCTAACCTAACCTAACCTAACCTAACCTAACCTAACCTAACCTAACCTAACCTAACCTAACCTAACCTAACCTAACCTAACCTAACCTAACCTAACCTAACCTAACCTAACCTAACCTAACCTAACCTAACCTAACCTAACCTAACCTAACCTAACCTAACCTAACCTAACCTAACCTAACCTAACCTAACCTAACCTAACCTAACCTAACCTAACCTAACCTAACCTAACCTAACCTAACCTAACCTAACCTAACCTAACCTAACCTAACCTAACCTAACCTAACCTAACCTAACCTAACCTAACCTAACCTAACCTAACCTAACCTAACCTAACCTAACCTAACCTAACCTAACCTAACCTAACCTAACCTAACCTAACCTAACCTAACCTAACCTAACCTAACCTAACCTAACCTAACCTAACCTAACCTAACCTAACCTAACCTAACCTAACCTAACCTAACCTAACCTAACCTAACCTAACCTAACCTAACCTAACCTAACCTAACCTAACCTAACCTAACCTAACCTAACCTAACCTAACCTAACCTAACCTAACCTAACCTAACCTAACCTAACCTAACCTAACCTAACCTAACCTAACCTAACCTAACCTAACCTAACCTAACCTAACCTAACCTAACCTAACCTAACCTAACCTAACCTAACCTAACCTAACCTAACCTAACCTAACCTAACCTAACCTAACCTAACCTAACCTAACCTAACCTAACCTAACCTAACCTAACCTAACCTAACCTAACCTAACCTAACCTAACCTAACCTAACCTAACCTAACCTAACCTAACCTAACCTAACCTAACCTAACCTAACCTAACCTAACCTAACCTAACCTAACCTAACCTAACCTAACCTAACCTAACCTAACCTAACCTAACCTAACCTAACCTAACCTAACCTAACCTAACCTAACCTAACCTAACCTAACCTAACCTAACCTAACCTAACCTAACCTAACCTAACCTAACCTAACCTAACCTAACCTAACCTAACCTAACCTAACCTAACCTAACCTAACCTAACCTAACCTAACCTAACCTAACCTAACCTAACCTAACCTAACCTAACCTAACCTAACCTAACCTAACCTAACCTAACCTAACCTAACCTAACCTAACCTAACCTAACCTAACCTAACCTAACCTAACCTAACCTAACCTAACCTAACCTAACCTAACCTAACCTAACCTAACCTAACCTAACCTAACCTAACCTAACCTAACCTAACCTAACCTAACCTAACCTAACCTAACCTAACCTAACCTAACCTAACCTAACCTAACCTAACCTAACCTAACCTAACCTAACCTAACCTAACCTAACCTAACCTAACCTAACCTAACCTAACCTAACCTAACCTAACCTAACCTAACCTAACCTAACCTAACCTAACCTAACCTAACCTAACCTAACCTAACCTAACCTAACCTAACCTAACCTAACCTAACCTAACCTAACCTAACCTAACCTAACCTAACCTAACCTAACCTAACCTAACCTAACCTAACCTAACCTAACCTAACCTAACCTAACCTAACCTAACCTAACCTAACCTAACCTAACCTAACCTAACCTAACCTAACCTAACCTAACCTAACCTAACCTAACCCCAGTTCGTGTTGAGCTACGCTCGCGTGCGGTCACGTATTTCGTTGTGTTAAGTTGCTCCGTAAAGTGTAAAGTCGTAAAAATTCATAAGTTTGGTCAAAGTGTTTCGATTTTTGTGTTTTTGGTGTCTACGGATCGGGCTCAGTGCCAGCAAGGTGACGGTGAAAACCGCATCTTCCGGAGACGTTTTTTGGGAAAGTTATTAAGTGTTTAGTGAAAATTTTAAAATTTTAAAAACTTAAAACGTGAACGCTGTGAAAAGTAGATCGAGGACATATGTGTTTTAAAGTGTAGTTTTATAGTGCTTAAAAAGACGCTTCTTTTGATATATAGTTTATAATTTTAGGACTTAAGATAAATTAGTTATTTAGGAAAAACTAAAATCAGTGTTTTGTCTAAAATCGCGTGTGTGTGTGTGAGTGAAATTTGGAAAACGAGGCTTTGTAGGCCTTAAAAGGCCCTGTAAAACAAGCCCAAGATTGTCCAAATCGGACAATTTTTGTGGACTACAGAACGCGGACAAAAGGTACAAAAATTTCACCAGTTTTCAAAAAATTCTAGACCGAAATCTAGATCGATAAGCTACCCTAAAATTTATTAAATTCAGTGCAGAAACTATCAGACTATAAGTGTACGAAAATTCAGATTTTTTGGCCTATTAGTTTTGGAGATATTAAATTTTAACTGAACCTCGGCGCTCCATACTTTAGTATAAATTACACATTTTACTATATAACATCGCATAGTGGAAAATTCCCAAGACGACGAAAGTTGTAAACAACTGACGTCATCGCCAACATCCATCGGCGGTGCGTCGGAACTCTGTTCCGGAATCAGTTCCGTGTTCCCGGGTTCCGTAATCCCGGAACACCTCCGTACCCAACACCCAGAAGACCAAGGGGAAACAGTTCCGGCGCGGAAAAAATTTTTCCAGAACTTAGCAGGCGAGATCCATAGAGTTTTTCCATATACTACCTGTATTCCGCCCAAACAGAGTGGCCCGAGAACGAGTGGAGCACAGCTGAGTAACTCGAGCCGCCTGATACACGGACGGCTCGAGCCACCGAGGCGTGCCTAAGACCCGTCACATTACCCAATACCCCAGTGCGAAATTTTCTAAGTCCAAGTGTCCATACAAATTTAATCAAAATTTTTCTAAGTCCCCAAGTATCAGATTAATCAAAAAAAAATACCTAAGTCCCCGGAGTCCACCCACGCCACCCCATCCTCCAACGCACACCCACGCCGCCCCCGCAACTCGCCAGTGCGAGAAATTATTCTAAGTCCCAGCTCCATACATATCCACTTCAAATTTTTCTAAGTCCCAGCCAATACAAAATTCCCCAAAATTTTTCTAAGTCCCTTGAATTAATTGTCCAAATTTTTCTAAGTCCCCCGCGTACACCCACGCCACCCAGCCCTCCCACGCACACCTACACCACCCCCGCACCTTCCCCCCCCCCCCCCACCTAAAGTCCGACCCACGAAACCCGTTACCCCCTTTTACCCCAACTTTTTACCCCCTCCCCCCTTTTACCCCAAAATTTTACCCTACCCGCCAATCGTCCCCCCACGAAACCCCCTTTCCCCCCCCCCCCCCCCCGCGGGTGCACCTTACCTCACCCCCCCTGGTCCTATCTCCGGAACCCGGCATCGGATCGGGACCGGACTTTTTTCCTTGGACAGGCCTCGGCCTAGCGCACATTTCCACCCCTACGCTTTTTTGAAATTCCCCCCCCTTCCACCCTTACCTTACCCCGTCGACATCCAATACCTATAAACCGTCGTAGCTTCGGAACCAGAGGTCGCAGCGGAGCCTGGTTTGCTTCCTTTGGATGCTCGGGGCCCCGCGCACCTATCTTCATCACTGCACAGCAAAACCGGCACGCCGAACCTGAAAAATAAAAATAATTAATATTCAAATAGCACTAAAAAATAAATAGAACAGTACTTACCTGTGTGCCGCCGAAGACCGCATACACCACCTGAAACAGAAAAGTAAAGAGTTAATAGAAAAGTAGCAAAATTGAATATAACTACACAGCATTCAGTCATCCAGAAGTATTAAGTCGTCCAAATAGACGCCTACTATAGAGTCATCTAGGTGGACATTCTCCGAACCATCGAAATAAATATAAATAGTAGAGAACTTACCTGCGCACCGCCGAATACCACACACTCTACCTGAAACAAAAGAAAATTTAGAAAAACAAAATAAGAATCAAAAATAACAAAACACTACTTACCAATACAGTCATCTAAGTAGACATCGGCGAACCAAGTCGTCCAGAAAGACGTCTATTATCAGGTCATCTAGGTGGACATTTAAGTACCGAGTCGCGACAGAATGTCTCAATCCAGCACTGCCTCTAAAGCACCGCGGCCGGGAGCGGGAGAGGCCCGGGCCGAGCCAGTGGTGAGGAAAAAGATCCTCACCAAGAGGATCCAGGACATAGCCGCATCCGCGGCGAGTGATAGCGACACATCGCACGCGGCCCCCAGCCAATCCAGTCGGGAGTCTGCTGGGGAGACCGCTGCGCAGGTGCTGTCGACCCTCTCGGCCACCGCAAACCGCCTTTATCAAGAAGCAAAGGAGCAGATGGAGCAGTCCGGAAATATCAAAACCTCCATCAAAGAGAAAGTCCTGGAAAACTTAGGAGGCATGTTTGAAATAGTGCTGCGACTAAACGAGTCTCGCCAGACGCTGCAGTTGCAGCTTGAGCGCACCAGAGCGGGGATGGCGACTCAACTGGCGAAGCGCGAACAGGAGCACGCTACGCTCCTATCAAACATCGCCGCCGAACAGCAAGCGGCCTCCGTAAAACCTGAGGTGAAGGAACTATTGAAGGAGGTTAAATCAGTGCGCCAGCTGATCTCATTCGATGTCCTGGATTTGCTTACTAAGAACAGTCAACACCAGCAGACCCAGCAGGCCACGGCCCTTAACAAGCAGCTCCAGGACACCGGCAGGAAACTGGCAAGCATCGTGGAAGAGGTAAACCAGAGCAAGACCTACGCCGAGGCTGCTGCCACCGGCCACAGACCGGCTGCAGAGACCCCTAAGCCAAGCTTCACCGTAATCGTGTCCTCGACCGAGGAAAGAGACACGAGCGAAGACGTCCTTAAGCGCGTGCGCGGCGCCGCCGATGCCAGAGTGAGCGGGGTGGCAGTCGAGCGGATCCGGAAAGCGCGCAACCAGAAGGTCGTGATCAGCTGCGCCTCCCGCGAGACCGTGGAAAGACTCAAGGGCAAACTGCGTGAGGCCAAGCAACTCAAGGTCGAGGACGTCCAAAACAGAGACCCTCTTCTTATAATCAAGAACGTGCTCACGTACAACACTGACGAAGAAATTATAGAGTCGATAAAACGACAGAACGACCACCTCGTAGGGGGGATACCATCGGAAGAATACAGAGCGGTCATAAAATACAGGAGGAAAACCCGAAACCCCCACGAGTGCCATGTCATCCTGCAGGCCTCACCCCAGCTGTGGAACGCCCTGACACGCGCCGGTAGAGTCCACATAGACCTACAGCGATGCACCGTGGCGGACCAATCGCCCTTGGTACAATGTACCAAGTGCTTAGGGTACGGGCACGGCAAGAAATACTGCAGAGCAACCACCGACTCCTGCAGTCACTGTGGAGGGAGCCACATGAAGGCAGACTGCGCTGTGTGGGTGACGGGCGATCGGCCCTCCTGCGTAAACTGTCAGGCTGCCAAAATGGACAGAGTCGATCACTCGGCCTTCGACCAGGAATGCCCGGTTCGCAGACGCTGGGACGCAATAGCCCGCTCCACCATTTCATATTGCTAAAGGCACCCAGGGCGACCTCCAGATACTCCAGGCAAACTTACAACGGAGCAAATTGGCCACGCTCGAATTAATCCGGGAAGCTAAAATAAGAAAAATCGACGTAAGCATGGTGCAGGAGCCGTACGTGGGCAGGGACGGAGAGATGACCATCTACACGGGTACAAGGGTGATCCAGATGATGACGACGAGAGTAAAACCCGTTAAAGCGGCCATAATAGTGCACAACTCACGTCTTATCGTAACAAATGACCCATCCCTGCAGACGGAGAATGTTGCCTGCGCCGGCATAAAATTGGAACATGGCACTCTCAACTTCTTATCCATTTACCTGGAAGAGGACCAGCCGATGGACCCATATCTCGGGCATGTAACTAGCCTACTGCGCAAGCTGAGGACGAGGAACACCATAATAGGAGGCGACGTCAACGCCTGGAGCCCCTGGTGGGGCAGCGCCCGCCAAAACCAAAGGGGAGCTGAACTGAGCCGCCACCTACACGGCCTCGGCTTGAACGTCCTCAACTTGGGCAGGGTGCCAACATTTGAGGCAATCCGAAACGGAAAACTATGCACAAGCATAGTCGACATCACCGCGTGCACAGACGACCTATACGGGAAGGTGGAGGACTGGGCGGTGGATGCGGGAGTCACAAACTCCGACCACAAGGCCATCACCTTCGTAGTTAAGAAAAAAGCTACAGTGCACACCAGGGTCCCAACAACCAGGAAGTACAAGTGCGAAAAGGCAAACTGGCAAAAATTTGGGCAAGAACTAGATAAAAATCTGACAGAAGCACAACTAACGCAAGAAGAGATTGGGAAAATCCACAATAGAGCCAAGCTGGAAGAAGCAGTAAAGAGATACGAACAGGCGATAGTCAAAGCATGCGACGCGTCCATCCCCAGACTCAAACCTCGCGAAAGACCCCCGATCCCTTGGTGGACCGAGGAGCTCACGAAGCTCAAGAGATGCATGACAACCATGAGGAGGAGAATTCGATGTGCGGCCGAGAAACGAAGGAGATTTGTGGTGGCGGACTACCTGGAGAGCCGGGAAAAATATGTCACTGCCGTGAGGAAGGCGCAGACCCAGAGCTGGATAGAGTTCTGCACCAAGCAAAACAGAGAGTCGATGTGGGACTCCATTTACCGCGTGATCAGGAGGACGGCAAAGAGAACCGAGGACTCTCCCATGGTGCAGGGCAATACCACTCTGAGCGCAAAAGAGTCCGCAGAACTTTTGGCAGAAACATTCTTCCCCGTGGACACGATGGAAGACGACGAACCGCAGCACACTGCGATCAGAGAAAGAGCGGCAAAAACAAGGACACAATGCGCGGACGACCCGCCTTTCACAACAGAGGAACTCGACGTAGCGGCATCGTCCTTCAGCCCAAGAAAGGCCCCCGGGGCCGATGGAATGACCGCCGATATATGCTTGGCGGCAGTGCGAGGAACCTCAGAAAAATTCCTAGGGATAGCAAACAAATGCCTGGAACTCGGCGTTTTTCCCCAGCCTTGGAAGGCTGCTGAGGTGGTCATACTAAGGAAGCCGGGAAAGACTAACCTGAACGAGGCAAAATCATATCGACCCATCGGACTCCTCCCAATCCTGGGAAAAATCCTCGAGAAGACGCTAGTAAGAAGACTCAGATGGCACCTCCTACCCAGGCTTAACCCACGCCAGTACGGCTTCACCCCGCAGCGCAGCACGGAGGACGCCCTCTATGATCTGATCAACCACGTGAGAGATAGGAGAAACTCGAAGGACATAGTTATATTAATATCTTTAGACATAGAGGGCGCCTTCGACAATGCGTGGTGGCCAGCCATTAAGACCCGGCTGGCGGAGCTGGGATGCCCGGACAACCTGGGGAGGATGGTGGGAGACTACCTCGATGGGAGGGCAGTAATGGTTAACTACCTGGGTCAGAGAGTGGAGCGGAAGACTAACAAAGGCTGTGTACAGGGCTCTATTGGGGGTCCTCTTTTTTGGAATGTCCTGTTGGACACGCTCCTCAACGAGCTGGAGCGGGAGGGGGTGCATTGTCAGGCCTTCGCCGACGATGTGGTCCTGGTTTTCGCCGGGAAAGAAACCATGAGGATACAAGCGCAAGCCAACGCAGCCCTGGAGCTAGTACGGAGATGGGGTAGGGCCAACAAACTCCGCTTCGCTCCTCACAAAACTAAGTCAATGGTGATCACCAGAAGGATGAAATACGACGACCCGATACTAAGGATGGGAAATGAGTACATAGAGATAGCGGACGAAATCAAAATTCTGGGGATCACCATTGACTCGAAGCTCACGTTTGCGCGCCACGTTGCAAACACCACCTGCAAAGCAATTGGTATCTACAGGCAGATGTCACAAGCAGCGAAAGCGACGTGGGGGCTAAACTCAGCAATTATCAGGACTATTTACACGGCAGTAGTGGTACCCATCATCACGTATGGGGCAAGCGTCTGGGCACCTGAGATAGACAAGGCGTACATGCAGAAAAAACTTTCGGCAGTACAACGGGGTTTCGCCCAAAAAATAGCAAGAACCCATAAAACAGTCTCCAATCACGCGGCGACGGTACTGGCGGGGCTTCTCCCCCTAGACCTCCAGATCAAAGAGTTTGCCAGGATCTATGAGATCCGAAGAGGACGACCACTAGCGCATCTTAACGATGACTATAGTTTAGAACATCGGGTGGACTTCGCGATGCTGCCTCACCCCGCAACCCGGACAAAGCTGGAATACACGTGCCTGGAGGAGCCAACTCTCACC